>CM028367.1:14609262-14661762 GCA_016624345.1 Platycodon grandiflorus | reverse complement strand
ACATCCTTTTAGTATTCATTTTTAAGGGAAGAAAACCTATTATCAATAAGAAACTATTTATATTAATTCTATCTCTTTACACACTCGCGCACACACACACACACACACACACACTTGTTCTTCGTGTTCTTCACATTTTTTCGTGGATTTGCTCTAGCCTTGTTTGATAAAAGAATCTAACCTAGTAAGATATGAATCTAACATCATATTCTCGTCAACCCTATACTTTAAACCCTATTTAACTCGTTATGACTATTTAAATTGGTATCTATCATCATATTCTCGTCAATCCATCACTCAAGCTATTCTTCCCAAATTTTCCACATCAATGTAGGTTTATTGGATTCAGGATGGGAGATCCTTCAATTGAAGTACCTTTTTCATTCGCCGTCGAGCAATTTCTTGATAAAATCTGTGTACATCATCATTTATCTCTGCCGCCGAATTAAGATTATTTAAGAAGAAGAATTCTTGAAAACATCCAGGTATAGCATAGTTTTCTGAAAGAAAAATTCTTTATGTCATTGATAGCTGTCCGTCCTTTCATTGATGCCTACAAATATTGTTCGTGAAGAAGAGTTATCAGCACTTGGGAGTGAGCTCAAAAGGGTTAAAAACTATCCTTATGCTGGAGATGCTACTAAGTTTTGTTAAAGCTTAGTCTTAACTCTAGTATAAGGATAATATTCAATCCTTTTTTACCTCACTCCCAAGTGCTAATAACTCTTCTTCCTCAGCAATATTTGTAGGTTTCAATGAAGGATGAACAGCTATCAATGACATCAAGAATTCTTCTTTTAGAAAACTACGCTGTCCCTGGATGCTTTCAAGAATTTCTCTTTTTAAATAATCTTAATTCGGCGGCAGAGATAAATGACGACGTACACAGATTTTATCAGTCAATTTCTTGACGGCGAATGGAAGAGGTACTTCAATTGAAGGATCTCCCATCTTGAATCCAATACATTGATGTGGGAAATTTGGGAAGAAGAGCTTGAGAGATGGGTTAACGAGAATATGATGATAGATACCGATTTAAATAGTCATAACGAGGTGGTGCCTGAAACTGCTATCATCTTATGACTATTTAAATCGGTATCTATCATCATATTCTCGTCAACCCATCGCTCAAGCTCTTCTTCCCAAATTTCCCACATCAATGTAGGTTTATTGTTATCTTTCCTCTTTCTCTTTTTTTTTTTCTTCTCATTGTTGATATTCTGCACTTCAGGTAAACCAATTTTCATTCGTGTGTTTTCGAATGGGATAGAAGCCTTACTTGAAATCATGGGACACGAAATCACTTAAACTAGAATTGAGAGTGATCAATTGTGATTACTTAATAGTATATTCGATCTCATACTAATCGTTTGTTGCTTAATAGGAGTGATGTCGACTGAGGATCGCTGTTGGATATATAATCGGAGGTTGCCGAATCGTAATGGTATTACAGATGAGTTTATTAGAGGTATGAAGAGTTTTATCAAATTTCTCTCGCGAACCCCAAATACATGAGTGGTAACAACATTAGGTGTTCATGTGATAGCTATAAAAATTGAAAGTACTTCCCTTCAATGATTGTTGAGAAGCACCTTCTCCAACACGGGTTTCAAATTGGGTACAAGCGGTGGGTAGCTCACGGTGAGCAAATAGAGTAGCTACTGGATCTATTATTGGCCTGAGCACTCTGACGCCGAGGCGTATGAGGCGTTTAGGTTGCTGTGCGGTAAGAAGTACCGCAACTGGATCCACGCCATCAAGAAGGCGTGGAATGAGAAGAAGACGAGGGCTTCAGGTTTCAACAACGATGTCTGGGTCCAGTAAGTACATTATAATAAGTATACTTAATTTAATTTCATTCCTTAAATATATGTTATTTTGTATATATTGTTTCTATAACAATTTTAAAATTTTAACAGGCTTACCTTAACATGGGATTTCGAGGAAGCTAAGGCTGTCACCGAGCGATAGAGGCAGAATAGGCTGAGCTCAATGGGGAAGGGTTTTCTAACACCTCGGGGTCAATCAACACCTCCGAGCACCACTTGCACATGGTAAGGACTTTAATGTGTTGTATTGTAATACATGCATTAATTATTGCTTAAATATATATAACATATGTTATTATTTTACTTACAGTTTAAATTAATTTGTTGAGTAGCCATGTGGATGCTATGAAATCCATGGCTGAAAGTAATTTGTTACTTGTTATGTTTAGGGATTGTGTATAGGCTGCTTTAGAACGAGCTTGAGTGTAAATATGCTATTTTAGAATGGTTTGAGTGTAAATAGGTCATTTTAAAAGGGTTTTGAGCGAAATATGTAGGTTTAGAAAGGTTTTGAGTGAAATAGGTAGGTTTAGAAGGGTTTTGAGTTTAAATAGGCTACTTTAGAAGGCTTTGAGTGTAAATAGATTATTTTAAAAGGCTCAGAATATAAATTGGTTATTTTAGAAGGGCATTGAGTGTAAATAGGTTGCTTTAGAAGGGTTGGAGTGCAAATAGGCCATTTTGAAAGGGTTTTGAGTGAAATAGGTAGGTTTAAAAGGGTTTGAGTGTATAAAGGCTACTTTAGAAGGGTTTTGAGTGTTAATAAGTTATTTTAAAAGGGTTTGAGTGCAAATAGGTTGTCTTAGTAAGGTTTGAGTGTATATAGGCTACTTTATAAGGGTTTGGAGTGTAAATATATTACTTTAGAAGGGTTTGAGTGCAAATAGGTTATTTTAGAAGGGTTTGATTGTGTATAGGCTGCTTTAGAATGAGCTCGAGTATAAATAGGCTATTTTAGAAGGGTTTGACTATAAATAAGCCATTTTGAAAGGGTTTTGAATAAAATAGGTAGGTTTAGAAGGGTTTTGAGTGAAATAGGTAGGTTTAGAAGGGTTTTGAGTTTAAATAGGCTGCTTTAGAAGGGTTTGAGTGCAAATAGGTTATTTTAGAAGGCTTTAAGTATAAATAGGTTATTTTAGAAGGGTTTTGAGTGCAAATAGGTTGCTTTAGAAGTGTTGGAGTGTAAATAGGCTATTTTGAAAGGGTTTTAAGTAAAATAGCTAGGTTTAGAAGGGTTTAAGTGTATATAGGCTGCTTTAGAAGGGTTTGAGTGTATATAGGCTACTTTAGAAGGGTTTTGAGTGTTAATAAGTTATTTTAGAAGGGTTTGAGTGCAAATAGGTTATCTTAGTAGGGTTTGAGTGTATATAGGCTGCTTTATGAGGGTTATGAGTGCAAATAGGTTGCTTTAGAAAGGTATGAGTGCAAATAGGTTATTTTAGAAGGGTTTGATTGTGTATAGGCTGCGTTAGAATGAGCTTAAGTGTAAATAGACTATTTTAGAAGGGTTTGAGTGTAAATAGGTCATTTTGAAAAGGTTTTGAGTGAAATAGGTAGGTTTAGAAGGGTTTTGAGTTTAAATAGGCTGCTTTAGAAGGATTTGAGTGCAAATAGGTTATTTTAGAAGGTTCTGAGTGTAAATAGGTTATTTTAGAAGGGTTTTGAGTGCAAATAGGTTGCTTTAGAAGGGTTAGAGTGCAAATAGACTATTTTGAAAGGGTTTTGAGTGAAATAGGTAGGTTTAGAATGATTTGAGTGTATATAGACTACTTTAGAAGGGTTTGAGTGTATATAGGCTACTTTAGAAGGGTTTTGAGCGTTAATAAGTTGATTTAGAAGGGTTTGAGTACAAATAAGTTGTCTTAGTAGAGTTTGAGTGCATATAGGTTGCTTTACAAGGGTTTTGAGTGCAAATAGGTTACTTTAGAAGGGTTGGAGTGCAAATAGGTTATTTTAGAAGGGTTTGAGTGTGTATAGGCTGCTTTTATTGTTTTCTTATAAGTTGATCGTGTTATAGCTTAATATGTGTTCTTCGCTAATTTTAATTCATTATATTTGTAGAATCGATACTACGGTACCGAGGTACCGATGACTGATTTATTTGCTACGACCCACACTACTCATACTCCTCCTGGTTCTGATTCGCCGTTTGTCTTTGTCGATGATACGGCAAATGAAGTATTTGTAAGTATTGCTTAAAATATTTTAATTTTATTTTGTATATTAGTTAATTAAAATGTTAATATTAATATTTTTATGTTTTTATGACACAGGATGCCTATAAGGCGAATATAGATACGCCGCCGAGGGGCTTGTCCAGACGACCCCTGAGGTGCCGACGCCCTTTGTCAGTGACATTTGGCATTCGATCATTGCGGAGTCACGGAAGAAGAGGGGAGTTCGCCTCTACGGCTTTGGTGACCACGGTGCCGCTGCATTAAGACTGGGCGGATCCACTTCTTCCTCGGCGACCCAGTCTTCTGATCCTCCACAACAGTCATCTACCGAGCGTACCCTGGTCGAGAAGACGCAGACTCTTGAGCAGCTGGTGCAGCAGCAGACCCTGCAGGTACAGTAGCAGGTCTAACAGATGCAGCAGTAGCCCGAGCAGCTAGAGCAGCTGCGACGATTGGTCATGGAGCAGCAGCAGCAGTCTAGGTCTTCTATTGTGCGTAATTTATTTGACCCCCCTCAACAGTAGACACATTATTTTGGTACTATAATATTTTTTAAATTGTATATATATATATATATATATTAATTTTAATTTAATTTAATTTATATTTTAGTTGCTAATAATAGTTTATTGTTGCAGTGTGTGTATGTGATTGTGTACATATAACTGCTATATCAGGTGAAAAAAAATCTAATTTTAAAATTTATTTTTTTAATTTTTTTAATATTTTCTGTCGGAGCTCCGACAATAACTATTATTTTTTTTTATAATTACTGTCGGAGATCCGACAGCAATTCAAAGTTAAAAATAATAACGCCACTAATTTACTGTCGGACTTCCGTCAAAAAATTAATGGTAATCCAACAGTAAACTAACGGGATGTTAATGTCTGTTACTATGTTACTGTTGGAGATACCGATAGTAATTACTGTCGGATTATTCGACAATAATTACTGTCGGATTAATATCCGATAGTAATTACTATCAGAGCACCGACAGTCATTACTGTCGGAGATAAATCACCATTGAAGGTTTACTGTCGGAACAGTTCCGACAGTAAATCGATAATTACTGTTGAAATCCTTGAATTACTATCGAATTTCTCCGACAGTAATGTCGTGTTTCTAAACTCTAAAACAATATTCTTGCAAGCTATCCGCATGTTGAATGTCACATAGACTGCACTCATAGCTCGACAATGATCATCTAACCGTTGTGTTGGATATTGGATTATTTAGATTATTTATTTATTTAAAATTGTTTAGTTTAATTAATTTTTGGTTTTGCCTTTCTTGGTTTTACTAATTGTTAATTATATATTTATCTGTTTAATCCTTTTATAGAAAGGATATTTTTGAGAAATGTAATAATATTATGGTTTATGAAGTGTATGTATTATATTAAACTTAGGGTTTATAATTGCTTAAGTTTTTAGGATTGTGAGTGTCGTGTTGCCTATTTGTAAGTCACGGCTGACCTAGTTTAATTCTGTGTTGGTATCCTAGACTTATGGTAAGTCTCTTTATTTATTTCACTAACCTATTAATCTTTTTATGGTAAGTTATTTTCTTATTGTACAAGGTTTCTAGGTTTCTTTAAAAGCTATATAAAGTGAAGGACTCAGACTTGAAAGACACCGAAGTACAGAGCATAGATCGTAGACACAAAGACTTTAGAAAGAAAGTTACTTTAAAGCTTGCTGTTGCTGTTCGTATGAGTTCCTCTATGAACCTTCATCCGAAGACTCATTCTTAGTATTTTCCAGTGTAGTGCTTTTGTTTTCAGTCACCCATCTTCTATTTATTAGATCATATAGTTTATATCTTTCTTATTTTTAGGTGATCTATTCTAAGATGTATACATCAGCTACATATAGAGCTTTTCGTACGATTTTCACTAGTTGTTAGGTTTTCGTATTTGTATTAAACTACAAGTTTTTACCTAGTGAAAGTTTCGTCATATTGGCACATCAATAAGTTGTTACTTGTTGATTAAATGTTTACACCTTTGTGTGAATTCCGTACTTCTCTTAATTACTTGTTTTAATATTCCGCTGCCATTCATCTCAATGTGTTATTCGATGTGTTCAGTTCATTGAACTTATTGGTCAGCTCATTAGAGTTTTATTGTTTTACAGTTTATTTTTACTTTACTGTTTTTGATTATTCTGGTTTACCCTAACTACAATCCTTTCAATTGGTATTAGAGCCAACACTTGACGCACAAAGTGAAGGTCCTGACTAATTGTAGCCATGATGAGTGTTCAGAATAATGGTTATCACAAGATTCTCATTCTTGATGGTACCAATTATTCTAGTTCGAAAAACTAGATGCGTGTTTACATCAAATCAATTGATGAACGTGCATGACGTATTATCCTTACAGGTTGATCTCCTCCAATGAGGACAGATAATGAAGGTAACAATTTACCTAAATCTGAAATTGATTGGACTAATAAAGAATTAGTCTTGGCCAACTACAATTCTAAACCTATGCATGCTATAAATACTTCTGTTGATGATAACATCTTTAAGATCATCTCTAACTTTAGTTCTGCCAAGGATGCATGGGATAGTCTTCAAAGACATTGTGAAGGATCCAATAGTGTGAGGCAAACTAAACTTAGAATGATCATAACTAAGTTTGAAAATTTAAGAATGGAAGAAACTGAGGATATCTCTTCTTACAGTACCAAGATTATTGTGTTATCTAATGAATCACAATCTCTAGGATATCCTATTTCAAATGGTAGCAAACTCATGAGATCACTTCTTGAAAGGTTTAATATAAAAAATTTTGCTATAGAGGAAGCTCATGATACTACTACTCTTAATCTTGATGAATTAATTGGTATTTTGCAAACTTTTGAGATGAATCTCACTCAACAATCTAATATTGATTATATGAATTCTTTCTTTAGACCTAATCCTAACAGGGTTTTGGAAGATCCTACTACAGGTTATGAAAATCAAAATGAACAAAGAAACATTGATACAGTTCAATGTCATGCTTGTAAAGGATTCGGTCATTATGCCAATAAATGTGCTAACATTATTCGAAAGAAAGGTATGAATTTTTTTGCTTCTTTAAGTGATAGTGAAGAGGAAGAATCAGATGTCTTATATAGTCTGAGTGCTAGAGAGAGACCTCTGCCTATGAACCCTTTAAGACTGCGTAGGAATGTAGTTAGTAATGTGGGCACATCCAACAACACATCTGTGAAACCCAGTCCTGCTGACTTTTCTGAACCCACCTATTTTAGTACTCCTTCCTGTTCTATTTTTATTCCTAAGGATTTGGACGAATCTGATGGAGAAACTCATGATTTTGAAAAGGACTATATGGATCTTTTTTGTGATTGGAAAGAAAAATGTGTTTTGATAAAAGATCTTATGAAAGAAACGGAACATCTCTCTTATGAAAATGATGAACAAAAAGGAGCTTTGGCACATTTGGAATCTCTTTTCACCAAACGTGATATGGAATTTGATAAAGTTAGGATTGAACTAGAAAAAGCTAATGGAACTTTACATTGGACGAACACTGGAAAGGCCAAGCTTGATGAAATACTTGAATTAAGTAATGAGAGTAGAGCTGGTCTTGGGTACAAGGTTCCCAAGGCCCCGATGTTCGTTAAAGAACTGGACAGTGTTCTACAAATTCTTCATTCAAAGTCTAGTGACAAAAGTAATCCTAAAAGGAAACACCAATCTAGGAAGCGTAGATATTTCTGTCATTACTGCTATGTTTCTGGGCCTATAAAACCATTTTGGTATAAAAGAAAATTTGATTATGTTTCTGGGCCTATAAAACCATTTTGGTATAAAAGAAAATTTGATTTGGCCAAACACAAAAATCACAATTCGATGAAGTCTTCTATGACCCCTCATTCAGTAGCTCATTCTTTTTGTCTTGCTAGAACTGTTCGGACACAGAAATCTGAAATACTTTACCTTGTTACTTTTACCTCTCTCAAGTCTAACATTGCAGGTACATGGTATTATATAAATGTCAAAAGTGATTGTGTATATGGAGGTGGTGCACAAGGAAAGGTAATTAGTAAAGGTACTTTGAATGTTCAAGGTTTGCCTAAGTTAACAAATGTTTACCATTTTGAAGGATTAACTGCAAATCTGATTAGTCAATTATGTGATGGTGACATGCATGTGAAGTTTAATAAAGAAACTTGTGAAATTTTTGACAAGAGAAAATTGTGCATCTTGTATGGTTTTAGATCATCTGATAATTGTTATCTTGTAGAAAATGGTCTTATTTGTCATGCATCTAGTATAAATGAAACTGATTAATGACATCAAAAACTTGGTCACATGAGTACTAAGAAACTAGATTAAGGACTTGAATAACAATCAAAGGAAACCGCAACCTTTAATTCGCAATGAACTAAGAACCTTGGTTGATTCGAAACCCTTAACTATTAAATAATTAAGAACTACGAATTAGAAGTAAACACAAACTTAATCCAAAATTTGCAAAATTCTAACAAAACTAAATTTGTCAAAAAGAGTTAATAACTCACAGTAATTCATAAGCATAAAACGTCTAGCCTTATTACAATGTAAAGAGGCGCCTTTTATAGACTTTAGAATCAAGAATACTAATCTAACTAGGAAAGGGAAAACATAGTTTACTAGGAAATACTAAGAATTACCTAATAAGACTCTTAGGTAAAAAGGAAAACAATTACATACTTAAAATAAGATAAGACTCTCCTAATCAAACAAGGAACAAGGAAAGTAAGGGAAAGGAAGAAAAAAAACATCCAAGTCTCAAAAGGAAACAAGAAGCAGGTTTTTTTTGGACTCTCCTAGTGTGAATGCAATAGGAAAACACACCAATGAAAGGAATCCCGATTTTCTAAAGGCTTACTTTTGAAAAGTGCACTTTGGCCCCCAAAATTCACCCATTTAGTATTAAAAGGCTCCCAAATTCATCCTTGAACTTATGGGCTGACTTTTTAAGGCTTTTGCTTCCAAAAAAAAATGTCGTTTAAGCCCTCGAACTTTCCCTCCATGTTGGACTACAATCATATTCACCAAATTGGCCTCTTCAATTGACTTCCATGCTTGGACTTGTTTTTGGACTTTGCAAAATAAGGCTTGCTAAAGCTTGGTTCATCCTTTTAGCCCTTGCTCTTGCTATTGGCACATCCTTGATCTTCAATGGTTCATTGTACTTGCTTAATGGATCCTTACTGGTGTTGCTTAATGGTGCTTCATCAAGTATTATTTTAATTCTAATACTAAAATTGCATTAACCAATTTTAGAAAAATGCATCAAATTCCATTTTGCACCCCCAATAGAAATAACCAAAATAACCCTCACATGACATGCACATGTCAACTTCCGTTAATTTTCTTAACGTCCGTTCGATCCAGGGGTGAAACTGGGACAAATGGGAATATTGGATACGGTAATGAGACAAAATGGACTATAGGTAGCAAATTGAGATTTGGTGGATACTTTGTTGGGGGGGTTGGGGGGAAATAGTATTTTGTCCAACTAAAAATGTAGACACTAGGCTTAACGGAGATTATTTTATTTATTATTAATTTTTTTTGTTTTGTTAAGGTAAGAGGGGATATAGACCTTACTTCAACTCTTATTCATATTATTTAATCCCTTGAAAGGCTACAATTAAAACTATATAGTGTCTTTGGTGTGGCTATAATTAAAACTATATGGTGTCTTTAATGTGACTAGAATAAATGGTGACTCTGGTGAGACTTTGTCTTGTTTGACCCGGCACAGGGATAAAGAAAAAATAATTTACTTGATTATTAATAGTAGTATAGTGTGTAGTTTCCTTTAATGTCCATGTGTGTGGTCCATAATTAAAGTAATGGTAAAATGATAAAAGTGATATCCAAAAAAATAAAGCTTCAAACAAGATAATTATTTTGGGACGGACAAAAAAGAAAAGAAAGACAATAATTTAAGGAGAGAGGGAGTAATTGATAAGATTTAGTAATATACTTTGATGGATAAAATAGATATTATCATAAAAAGACGTTAAATTAAATATAAATAAATATATATATATATATATATATATATTAAAGTTGGTGAAGATGCCTTACATAATGACACCTCACCATCCTTTTGATTTTTCTCAATTCTCAAACCTCTAAGTAAGCTTGACTTTTGGAGTGAAATGACTTTCATTTCTAAGTCATTACCTAATAATAGTATGTTTAACAATATGTATTACTATTAGGTAATATTTTCTCCTAAAAGAAAACAAAATAATATTATCAATGTGATTTGAACACACACTCTTTTAATTATTATAAATATACACCTTAAACCAACTCAACAAATTATACTATTTGTAAAGATTTTAAGAAAGTATTATATTATTATATAAGTCATTTAATAATTTAAACCAACTAATTTTTATTTTTATAAATGTTACTCTCTCCATGTCAAATTATAGTTTTCATATTCTTATTTAAGACGTCATAAAATAATGTATATAAGATGTAATATATAAATAAAATTTTAAATCATTTTATTCAAAATTAATTTTTTTTTGTTTATTGATATATGTGTAAGTTTCGTTTTTTTACACTGACATTGTATCAAAAATATGTAAATATAGTATCCAACTAAATATTTTCTAATCATTGAATGATCTTCAAAAATTATTTTAAAAATATAATTATATTCAATCTTTAAACAATTCTCCTTTACTCAGAAAAAAGTTATCTTTCTTCAATATGTCCCAAAGTAATTATTTTATTTTTTATTTTATTAAAAATCTTCAAATATATGTCTAAAATATATTTATTAAGTGCAAGATGAAAAAAAAAAAGAAACCCAACAATTTGATATCATTAAAGGATACTTAAAAAAAATGATTAGAAACAAAAATACATATATTGACCACCAATAAAAAATACTTATTCTGAAATAAAAATATTATAATAAACGACCACTAATTTGCATAAATTGACAACACTTAACCTTTGTCAAACATTAAGTCAACAAAAGCCGATATTGAATAATGATAGTTTTTTCAAAAAAATTTTAAATGTATCAATTAATCTCAAAATCAAATTAAACTCGTGCGGAGCACATGCTCAATAACTAGCAGTATGTAATTTTAGATTATCCTATTAATATTTAGGGAGAAGCTATTTTTACTAAATTTTTTACTAATCTACTACATTACTAATTATTACACTAAACAAATACATATTTTGACAAAACTAACCCTTAATTAATTACTTGTCGTTTGAAGTGGATTAATATATTTTTTATTTTAAATTACCTTTTAATTCCTAACATATCAAAAAAACGAGGTAGCAATGCTTTTTTTATTTATATTTAATTTAAAAAATATGTTTTCTCAATTATGCTTATGACTCGTTTCATGTTTCATCATAAAAAAAAATTTTGAAAACATTTATCGATCAAAATTTTAGAAAATATGTAATATTTTATTACCAAAATAAAAAAATTTAATAAAAATAAATTCAATAATGGCAATATATTAGGTATTGAATTGATTGTCGGTTTCAATTAATTTAAAATTTATTAGGAATATATTTTATTTAGATTCGGACGAACCATACACCAGCGGTAACCAGCACCTTCGACAACCTCTAGCGGTCACCACCACCACCACCACCGTCGACTATAAATATCAATAATTTGTATAAATAATTCACTTTAAAATTTTACACCAATAATTTGTATCATTTTTCATCTTTACCCTCCATAACTGATATAAATATCTTGGCTATATTTAAATAATTTTGTAATAATGATAAATTCTAATGCTCCATCTCTTCCAGCCAAATAATATACTTTTGACTTTTTTTTTTGGTCAACTTAAATAAAGTTTGACTGACAATTTATATTAATTTATTTGTTTTTACAAAGTTGTATAAGTTGTAATCAATAGTATATATTCTTAATGTAGATTTTAGTGAATAAAATTTATTTCCAAAAATATAATTAGAGTGTGTTAAATATAAAATTGATTTAGTCACATCTTAATTTTTAAAAATAAAAAATAGAGTCTTTAGTCAAAACATAAAGAGTAATCCTTATATTTATTAGTTATTAGACTTTATAATGTGGACTCACCCAAATGGAGTAATAATTTAGTCGTTTCGTTTGAATTCGGGATTATTATATTTTTGACTAACGTACTAATTGGGGATTCTTGATTTTATCAACGTACTTTCATTAACCCAAATGTGACCAACGTACTATCAATTTTGTTGCAATGTTGACCCTGCCGTTAAACCTCCATTCAAAAAATTAACGGCTAACGGTAAAAAAAATTACATTAACGGTAAAGGGTCCAAAATGATACTTGTGAAAAATGGGTGGCCCACCAAACCCCCCTCCTTCGTCTCCAAACCCACTCCTCCACCAAACCCCCCTCCTTCCTCACACTTGGCCTGACCGAATTGTATATACTCTCTTCCGTTTGGTACTCGGGAACAATGTGGTAGTACATGTGGTAGCCATGGCTTCGTCGTTCGGCGCCAACACCGTTAAGACATACCCTTCCGACACAAGCCTACCCATTTCAGTCGCCATAGAAGTGGTGGTGGGGACGGCTTGGTCCGGGAGCCGGAGCGGGTGCCAATGACGGACCTGGTTCCATGGCGGAGTAAATTGGAAGAACCGGTGCGGAATCGACGGGGACCGGGGGAGCCTTCTTCAGCCGATTCGTTCTAGGATCCACCTCGGGTGCTCCCTCCGATTTAACGGCGGAGATGGAACGCAAGCTACGCCTGTTGTTGAAATCCTGTTGTACGGACTTGGGAATTAACAGTCGTCCGATCCCGTGAATGAGTCCGTCTGGACGCACGACATCGTTGAGGCGAACAACCTCAGCGGTGTCGGCGAATTTGAGTTTGGCAGAACTGGAGAGCTGTATGTAGAGCCGGCAAAATTAGCCCAGCCCAATGGGCCGGCCCAACCAACCCGATATTATGGGGGGCTTGGGCTTCAATTTATAAGGCCCGAAAAAATTTGGGCATTTTTGGCCTGGTCCAATAGGCCCGTGGGCTAATTGGGCTCGGGCCAAAAAGCTCGATTTTTCGGCCCAACCGATACACTTTTATTAAGTTTTCAATCAAACAATTTTTGCTGCTTTAAGTGATCTTTTAGTGTTGTACATGCTGTGTACAAAACAAGTTTATGTGCAATGCTTTTAAAAATAAAGGGAACTGACAGGAGTGTAAATTATTTGGAACGGACAGGAGTGTATCTTCGATGTCCAAGACTTGGTTATTTGAAGTCATGAATTTTATGTTCAATGTTTCCAAGATTAATAAAGGGAACGGACAGGAGTGTAAATTATTTTTTTTAATTAATATGAAAATATCTCTTATGTTTATGTGCAATGCTTTTAAAAATAATTAGAAAAATGTTTGATTGAGGTTAATGCAAATTTTCAGTCAATTGTTTCTTATGTTTTTAATGTATTTTACACTCCTCCTGTCTACAAACAATTTATATAGTTGTATTTTAATTATCAAGATATGACTTATTATTTAGAGATTTTATTTGATAAATTGTAGACTTGTAATGAGTTGTAAATTTTTTTTTATGTGATAACTTGTAAATTTTGTAAAAAATATGTTTTGGTAGAAATTTGGGCGATTTGGCCGAAAGCCCAGATGACTTATAAATGGGTTGGGGGCTAGAGGTTTGAGGCCCGATGTAGTTTTTTTGGTGCGGCCGATTTTATGTGTTGGCCTGATGGGCTTGGGCGGCCCATTGCCCCTAGCTGTATGGGGTCCGTGGGGGAGAGGGTGTGGTGGTGAGTCAACTCGTTGGGCCACTGGTGTAAACCAATTCAATTGGGGACAATATGGTGGAGCAGCAGAGTCTGGAGGGACCGGAGATTGCGAGGCTCGAGGAGGAACTGCTTGAATTCGGGGTCGAGGTCGCGCTCGAGAGCTTCATTCTTGGGGGCAAAAATGGTAATGTTGTGTTTGCTAACGGCTTGTTCAAGAGTTTGCAAGAGGAGGGCCTTTTCGACGAGCTCAGAGAGTTCGGTGTAATGAGAGTCGAAAAGGGCAATGAGGACGGAGTTAGAGTTGATTTGGGTGGGTTTCTCCGGCAATGCGGTGGCGATGGAGAGGAGGAGGAGAGTGAGAGAGAGTTTGGTGGCAGTAGAAGGACACATTTTGGTTTCGGTGGGCCCCCCATTTTTCACAAGTATCATTTTGGACCCTTTATCGTTAATGTAATTTTTTTTACCGTTAGCCGTTAATTTTTTGGATGGAGGTTTAACGGCAGGGTCAACATTGCAACAAAATTGATAGTACATTGGTCACATTTGGGTTAATGAAAGTACGTTTGTAAAATCAGGAATCCCCAATTAGTACGTTGGTCAAAAATATAATAATCCCTTTGAATTCTGATTTCATTTAATTACTTTACTCCCTTCGGTCCAATAAAAGAGTTTACTATTTTATTTTAGGACATTTTGCTTAAAAACAAATATAAACTTTTTGAATAGAATTTTTATTTGAATTCAGATTTATATTAGGATTATTATGTTTTTGGCCAACGTACTATGGTCAAAAAGCAGAATTGACAATCGTACTTTCAAAAACCCATTTTTGCCCTATGTACTTGCATAAGTTGGAAACAATTGACACACCCGTTATCTTTCCATCCAAAAACTTAACGACCGTTTGACATGAAAATTGTTTTTGTGTTAAATCTCCACCGTGGCAGCCAAGTGGATATTTAGTGGAATCCGGAAGTAAAATGGTGGGAAAAGTAGGATCAAAGACAGTGTAATGGTTCCTAATGTCTTCCTCATTGTCATTTTCATCCTCACTAATTTTCTCATGTCAAAGAAAGTAGAGTCGGAAGTACACTAATGTTCCCACTATTTTACTTCCGGACCCACTAAATATCTACTTGGCTGTCACGGTAGAGATTTAACATAAAAATAATTTTTACGTTAGACGGTCATTAAATTTTTAGATAAAAATATAACGAGTGTGTT
This sequence comes from Platycodon grandiflorus, assembly GCA_016624345.1. Lineage (NCBI taxonomy): Eukaryota > Viridiplantae > Streptophyta > Magnoliopsida > Asterales > Campanulaceae > Platycodon > Platycodon grandiflorus. The sequence continues at coordinate 14,646,749 of CM028367.1, read as the reverse complement.
AATTATTTTCAATTTATGCAAATATATATGATAAAAATAATTTTTGAGAGTATAATTATCAATTTTGCTCACCAACCATAATACGTAGATCAAAAACATAATAATATCCCATTTATATTGCCAAAGTCCTTGCCTACTTGGTCAGTGGTGACTAGGCAGACGTTAACGATGTTGTCAAGGTTGAGCCCACAAGGCCAAATCATGTACTCAACTTGCTCATAATGGAGCCCAAGTGGATTACTTTTCCATATTAGTTTTAGTCAGAAAAGCTCAACTTACTCGGCCAGCGTAATAATACGACACAGAACATCCCAAAAGTTTTGCCGGCGTGGAGGTTTTTCAGTTTAAAAACTGGCGGTGGCGGAAGAGGGTGAAAGATGGGGGCCCACCACTAGAGTCTTAAAACATGTCATGCGGGTACTATTAGTCTATTACTATAGTTTAAACAAGATTACTGGTGGATTCACTTTTTAAATTTTTTTAATTCCTCCAATTCATTTTTTTTAAATAAAAAAAGCTTTAATAATTTTTTTCTAAAATGTTCTTGTACCTTTCATCCAAACTAACTATTACTTTCTATAAAAGCTTATTACATCAATTTCATAATTTTTAAAATAAAAAACTTAATTTATCAGATTATTAACACATAAATTGTCACAGAAATCTATATATATATATATATTTAAAGTTGGTGAGGAGGCCTATGAGTTTGCCACCTCACCCATAGTTGTTAAAGCTTTATTCTCATGGCTTGACCTTTTGAATTCTAGGGAGGATGCCATTAGCTATTAGTCTTAGCTAAAGTACTATAGGTATAATATTGTGGTATATAATATTCTTTAAATATATTTGTAGAAAAACTTTAGCTATTGACAAGGAGAAGCTAGGAAAACAAAACAAAATGATTTTCGATAATGAGACTTGAACTTACAACCTTTCAAATATAAACACTCAACTTAAACCAACTCAACTATTTATATTTTATGCATTTATTTAGAATACTACATATATTATAGTTAAGTGAGTTACGTGACTCATGTACTACATTATCCATTTATTTTGATTAATATTTTTGTAAAATATCAAAATATGCGATATCAAATGTGTTACAATTCTTTTCGTTATACGTGTGATTTTTGGGTCATTTAAAAATGGGACAAGATGGTTCATGACTACAAATATGTATTTTTATTTATTTTTTAAATAATGCCGCTCGACAGTGTAGTGTTAATTATCATATGAATATCATGTTTATGGCTAATTAGTGTTTGAAGTTTCCCACTCAGAGTTATTCTTATATGTCTATCGATAGGTAAGATCTAATCATTTTATTGAGTTCTTATCCACCCTTCTTCAATAGTTTTTATTTTCTATTGTACTTTTAATTCAACCAACATATTATCTTCTCGATATTTGTTTTTGGTAATTATTTTTAGATTCTATCACTCATGACTAGAACAACAAAGCTTTTAATCTTTACTTTCATGATGCCAAAGAAAAGGTAAGTGACTCCTTCAAGTTCATAAAAATATATATATAGACTTTTAGAATTCTAGGGAATATGTCAGTATATAACTTTATTCAAATATATAAGTAGAAGAATTTTAACAATTAACAAGGAAATGAAAGGCTAGAAAAACAAAACAAAGCAATGTTACCAATGAGTTTGTCACCTCAATCATAGTTGTTAAATCTTTATTTTCATGGTTTGACCTTTTAAATTTCAGGGAGGATGTCATTAGCTAATAGTCTTAGCTAAATACTGTAGGTATAGTATTGCGGTATATAACATTCTTTAAATACTTTGGTAAAAAAAAAACACTCATTAAATCCATTAGTAGAAGAATTTTAGTAATATTATTGTGGTATCGCAACCATAGGTCAATTTTATAAAATGATACATCAATTTTTATAAATCAATCAAGAAAATTTTTAAAACATGCAATATTATTCTAAATCACCCTAAACTAAATGATAACCCGTGCGGAGCACGGGTTAAATTACTAGTATAAATGTATACAAAATCCAGTTAAGATGCACATAGCGTCCGATTAGAAATCGTGGTGATGATAAATTGGAATAACGGGAAAGAGAGCATTGAGCTCTTGTTTTTGGTTTGCAATGACACTTCGTTAGTATGTGATTGGGTGTTAGGCTTCGTATAAATATTTAAGGATGCATTGATCAATATTTGGAGAAATCAATCAAATTTGATTCACGATGCACGAATTGGATTCGCAATGCACGAAATAGTGCATCGAAGAGTCTCACTTTACAGCTATGTCGAGGTCCAATTAGGTGCAACTACTTATGACGCGATGCACAAAAATAAATCTCGATGCATATACTCACGAACCAAAATAAATTTCGATGCACCAAAATAAATTACGATGCACCAAAATAAATCACGATGCATACACTTACGAACCAAAATAAATTTCGATGCACCAAAATAAATCACAATGCATGATTTAAAAATTGATTTAGTGTTGAACCTTGGGCCTTGAAAGACGGCACATTGCACACACTCAGTTGCTCCAAATGAATCCCAATGCACACATTCAGTTACTCCAAATTACAAATTGAACTCCAAATCAATGGCTTCATCCTCATTCCAATCCACTTCAGCTCAGTTTATCTCTTGCTCTAAATTTGCGATTACTCCACCGAAGCCATTCTCAAATAGAGAATTCTTCCTTCGTCAATCGTTTCCATTCCCAATCGCTTTCCTCACATCAGATCCTAAAGTATAGGATTATTTATATATCTCATTTATCAAAATTTAATTGATAACTGTAGGATTATATATCTCTTTATTTTAGTTCTAGCTGTAGGATTATACTATTTATTTTGATTCCAATAAGTATCAAACTCCAAAGCAAAAAAAGCAGACAAGTAGCAACAATAGTGCAGAGCGCACAATTAATGCTGCTAGTGATTTTGAATCGCAATGCATAATTTTGTGAATCACGATGCATATTTTTGTGCATCGCTATCTAATATTTGTGCATCGCAATGCCTTAAATTGGGCATCGAGATGCCTTGGGTTACTGAAGCACGCATACTTTTCTTTCATTAATGACATAATCGTCTTTTCGCCTCAAAAGTGTCTTTTTTCGATTTTAAAAAATATGGAAGGCTAGAGCGATTACAAATGCCCAAAAAGAAACTGGCCTGTAATTCACCCTACATTCTATTACATGAGATTTCTTTGCAACTTCCACAACCAAGGCTGCCGGTGCATGGTACCAAAATTAGGGACATTTTATTTAGTAATTATAGTTGGGTGATTTGTATATTATGTTTTGAATTTAGATTCGAACGAACACGTGTAACAATTCTTATTCGTGTACGAGTTTATTGCTCCGCTATTATTATCAAGTAAGAGATTATACCTTATTTAGGTTATTTAAATTCTTCGTTTCAAACCTGATCACATAAAAAGGTGTTGGTGAGCATGTCTGATCTACGTGTGTAGTCTAGTAGGATTCCGATTGATGTTATTGGGATTACTTTTGAAGAACAGAGATATAATGCGCTGTGATCAACAGAAAACACCGTAAAGGGAGGCTGGAATTTCTCAGCAATAACCCTCTGGTGTGAGAAGCAGCAATACCGTAAATAGAATATAATGCTCTAACAGAGTATAGCTTTCAGGTGTAATTTGCATGTACCGTTTGATGTCTTTGAGACTGCTATTTATAAGGGGATAATTTGTAATCCTAATCAGTTTTGAATTTGATATGATATGATTAAATCCCGTGACTTGCGGATCACGATTGTGGGTTTGCTTAGGACTGTTATTGAGGTAGAATTGTAGTAGGATTCTACTCAGTTGGACAGTTTCCATATAGGATTCTGTTTAGGCCGAACTGGCTGGGTGGTGTCGAAGTCGACCTAGGATATACCCAGGTCATAAGTTGTTCCCGTGGTTAGCCTAGGATGTACCTAGATCGCACTGTGGATCACCGAGGTAGGCGTCTTGGGTAGATCATGGTTACTAGGTCGTCAAATTCGAGCTGGCATATGTCACCTGGCTTCTCATGTCACCTCAGCGTCGTCCACCTGGTATGTCTAAGGTTGTGGTGTTTGCCACGTGTAAGAATTAAGGCTGAGGCCGTTCAAAACCGTTAGATTTTTTATATTTCTTTGATATTATTTTCCTTTGAAACGTTGCGCCGTCCTTGTGTCGGAATTCGTATTTAAAATCCGTCGTAATCGTTTGTTTCTTAGTCATGATTGTGATTCATTTAGTAAATCTCACGTATTTATTTTGGTTCCACGTGAGATACCATGTTACTATTTAAATTTGATTATTTGAACTTCTACTATGGTCAATAAGTTAACAACCTGTCATGCGGGAAACATGGCCTTTTGATTTTTAATAACTTTTTACCACTGGAAATGTGGTTGGTAATCCGGATATACCTTTTCATTTATTTTACCCTTTTAGGTCTTTTGTTCTCTTAGGAGCAATTAATTAAATTGGTCGAAGATGGCTTATGTGAATATGATCATGGTGTCTACGAGTTGGCTGTTGTCTTCAACCGGTATGGGACGGTTGGCAACCGCTGGAATTCGCTTTCGTATTTGCATTCTTTTTTGTTCTTTTGGAATTCCAAGTTAATGTCTACTTAGTAAATTTTGGTTATGATTCTTTGATTTGAGATTATTTGCTATTATGAAATCGAAGAAGTGTATCGTTTCGTTATTTGAATATTGGATAGTAATTTTGATTATTTGTCTTCTTTCTAGTCAACTCCTCTTTAGAAATCAGAGGGGTTGTATATGAACTTGCTAAGTATTGTTCGCTCACCCTTTCTTTCCTATTTTTCCTTCCAGATCATAAATGAAACTGGATCATGATTTAGCTCGGTGAAGGGCACTAGAAACATTTTGAGTTTTAAAGTTTTATTTGTTTGTTCGTATTAGGTTATTTAAATTTTCGTTACGATTTGTCAGTTGGGAATTTTGTAATAAGAACCTTGTGGGTTATTTCGTATAGATATTGTTTTGGATTATTGTTTGATTTAAAGTTTGGTATGTTATTGTATTTATTGGGAATTTGTTTAGTTAAGCATTGATTGGTGGTGATATGGCCGAACTGTGGGATCACGATATTGGGACCGAGTTTAGGGCGTTACACTTGTACACCCGACCACTCTGTTAAGAGAAGTGAGTGGTACCATTTAACCTAGTTCTCATTGGTCACTAGGCTTAATAGGTCATATTGCTGAGTGAGGGTATTTATGAACTATCAATGCACATGAACCACGCTAAGGTAATATTCTCCCAATAGACCAGGAGCACTAACTTGTGTATCGAGTTGTTGATCCACTAACTAGCTCAAGCTCATTAAAAGTTTCAGATATAGACGTTAGGTATCATAGATTCGTAGGTTCCGGTACAAAGCATGGGAGGAGTGGCCCAGTGGTAGAGCTGGGGCTTCACATAGTGTGAGGTCTCAAGTTCGATCCCTTCCCACGCCTCCTTAGGACATCAAAAAAAAAAAAAAAAAAGATTTTACAAAGCATGGGTGTTTACAACCTTTAACTTGGTCACATGCGTCAGTCTAAAAGCAAACACAAGTATATTCAATTTCATGCTTAGAGTACTATTTTATCACTAAACGACTTACACTTAATAGAGAGATAATATTTCACAGGAGCAGAAGTTGTTTTCTGATGGATTCACTTACGGATCCAATCACACGGATGGTAGAAGTCTTCATCAACTACGGGTGCATGAGTTCAGCATAGGGGTGGCAATGGCAGGCACGACACGATTGCACGAACCAGCACGACACGATTATAAACACGAATTACAGAGACAAGAAACACGATAAGGCACGACACGACACGACACGAAACACGACACGAAAGCACGAAATTATAAATTTAGTTAAAATAACGTTTATTATTACATTTATGATCAAATAAGATAGATAATACGAAAACACAAAAATGTGGCACGAACACGACACGATGGCACGAATTGCCACCCCTAGTTCAGCATGTTTCAGACAACCAAATTAATATGTGTGTACACCTGAGTGGGCCCTCTATTTACTTATAATTCTATAACTATAAATATATACTCCCTCCGTCCCTAAATTATTGTGTTCCTTTCTTTTTTCGTCCGTTCCAAAATAATTGTATTGTTTGAATTTTTTTTTTTAAAACATCACTTTTACTGTTTTACCCTTACTTTTTCTTCCTACTTTAATTATGGGCCACATACACATGGGCATTAAAGGAAACAACACACTTTTTCAATACTATTTCAATATTAATAATCAAGTCAATTGAATTTTCTTAATCCGTGTGCCGGATCAACTCAGACAATAATTTAAGGACGGAGGGAGTATATTGGAATAAATCAATCACCGAGTTTAATTAACTCTTTCAGTAGATACAGCCAGATACCTATTATGAAGAACCATTATGATTTGCTAACAGTTTTGTTTGCAAGAGTTGTGCACAGTGAAAATATTTTTAATTAGCGATTCTAAAAACAAGTTATGATCTTATCTTTTGTTGTTATGGCTCTTGTGAAAATCAATTATAATGAGACACAATTTGTTACATATTTGAGCATGATATGTAAACTATTATAACAGGTTACGCAAACAAACATACAAACAGTCATGTTATGAACATAATTTAAAAGAGTTTAAAGGGAAGAGAGATTGACACATGATTTATAATGGTTCGGATCTCTTATCCACTTTTCTCACAGACCTCTGGCTTCTTAAGATGAATAATCCACTATATTCTCTTAATATACGGATTATTGAAAAAGGAAAAAACACTATTTTTTATATCTTTGGGTGATCCATATAACACCTTCACTACAACACCACAAAAATAATCCACCAACAACGCGATGCACAATTATTTCAAATCTCTAGGAACAAGCCATTGGTCAGAGACCAATATAAATTAATCTATATAAAAACTCTTCACTTAAAATAATCTGGAAGATTAGCAAAAATTCAATTAAAGGCATCTTACCAACCAAATAAAATATAATATAAATAAAAAAATCATCGTATCCCTGATTCAAATCTGGTTCACTTAGCGATGTAAATGATTTAACTTTTGACAATTTTTAAGACTTTGATCTAATGACTTTTTTTATTTGTGATTTTAGAGGTTTTTTTTTTAATTTTCACAAATAGAACTCAAAATTTTAAAAGTAAATTACTAAATCAGGATGTGAAATACATAGAGAAATAATTCGAGACCTAGAATATCACGTGAAATGTTTATGTGACGACCCTAAAACAATATATCTTACTTTTTTAAGTCAATTTGACACAAATGTATTACTCAGTTAATTATGACGAACTGAAAAGGTGCTTTGAAATTACTGAATATTTTGTCCAAACACACCCTTAGCTATGTAAACTTAGGTGATTTTGAAGATAACTCAATAAACTATTCACGTACTTGTCTTGCCGATCTAGATCTCCAAACAATCCTCTCATTTCTTTAGCATTATCCCTGTATATCTTCCCCTCTTCCTTCAGTACCACCAGCTTCAATGACTCGGCAACTGAGTCTCTAGTAAACGACCCATCTAACTCGTTTCGAGGTATCGAATACCCCAACCTCTTCTCCTCCAAAACCCTAGCATTCAAACCTTGATCAGCCAAGAAAGTCAACAGAACAAGAGGCCTCTCAAACATCATAGCCTCCACAACCGAGCTCCACCCGGAGTGAGTCAAGAACCCACCCACCGAGTCATGACTCAGTATCTTGAGTTGAGGCGCCCAACTCGTGCACACCACCCCACGTCCTTTTGTTCTCTCTTCGAACCCATCCGGCAACTCGAGCAACTCGGTATCAGCCAACCCGCGTTGCTTCCTTAAAACCCAATAGAATGGCAACCCGGATAGCTCTAAACCAAGAGCCATCTCAGTGAGTTCAGCTTGACTCGGTTTCGCCTCGCTCCCGAACGCTACGTATACCACCGTACCTTTTGTTTGCTTGTCAAGCCACTCTTTTATCACCCTCCATTCATCGTCCTTGTCACCGGTATCATACGCCGTTGTCGGTAGTTGACCCACAGGAATCACCCGTTTCCGGTGAACGTTTTCAAGAACTTGCAACCATTTGCCGTCGAAATCCGTACAACCCCTTATCGCCAAAATATCGCAGTCACGGATGCTGACTCCGAGGCGGTAAGAATCGGTAAAGTTATCATCCTCCTTGGCTATGCTGTGACCGAAGATGCGCAAGATCTCGAACATCTTAAAGGCAACATTTGTTTCAAATGGAACCCAACTGGGAGGAACTACGAAATCTTCGGGTTTGGTGCGAGGATTTTCCATGCCGATTATAGCCTCCGAAGATCCAAAAAACCCCAAGAAAGCCGGAATAAATATGCTAAAGAAAGCGGTTGAAATATTGAGATTAGAAGCAATGGGGGCTAGCCAAAAGGGGACAAAGTCGTAAAACACCCAATCTGGCGACGATGTTTCTAGAAAATCAGCCACTGGTTCTTTGAGACCGTCGTAGGCTATTTTAAGATACTTGACCTTGTCGTAGGGTAGGTCGGAGGTGGCCTCGGCGTTTTCAGGGAGGTTATTGACAGCCGGTAAAGGGATTTTGACAAAATTTATGAAGGGGACTAAGTTTGGGGGGAGCTTGGGAAGACGATTGATGTTTTTAGGAGTGGAAATGAATGAGATTTTGTGACCCTTTTGGGCGATGAGTTTGGAGAGCTCTAAGAAAGGGATCATGTGACCGAAGGCTAGCCATGGAAAAATTGCTATGTGAAGCTTACCTTCTTTGGCTATTGATGGAGGGGAAGTTGACAACTCCATTGTTGATATCGCTTGTTATTCCTTGTAGGGTGAGGGAAACAATATATAGGGAGGACAAAGAAGATGGCAAAGAAGAGAATGTATATCATTTGGGATTTATAGGCTCTTAAAGTTGCCCTTTTTAGAATTTTGTGAATCTTGAATTTTCTTCTTTGGTAGATAGAGCTGTTAAAAGCGTGACGGCGGTGCGGGCCAGACTGGGCAGTTAGCAGGTTTCGTAAACCCGTTATTTGACAGTACAGTATGCTCTAGAGGACGGATCTAAAATGTGTCAACTCAACTCAAATCGTCGCGAGTTGTGGGTTAAATAAATTAATCCATAAAAAAATAATACATTAATTTAAAATTTAATATAACTATTATTAACCTAAAATTTTGTCATTTTGATATAAATATTATATAAAAAGCCCAAAAATTAATAAAAGTCTTTCCAAATAAAACTTTAAATTAATATAATACACAGAGGAGAACATTAAATTAATGAAAGTTTTCCCAAATAAAAATGGGAGCTGCTGTTGAATTTGCAAGGGATTAGTATTAAGGAAAAAAATAAATTGATTTCTTATACTCACAGGATGTGAGTCCTGCATAGGTTTTTTTTTATTTTAAAATTTTTATTTTTACCCTTACTCCTTAGATTGGCGGGCCAACTCGCCCTCACCCGGATCGGACTGCCCGCGACCCGCGCTGGCTTAGCCCGTTTGACCCGTTTATAAATGGTCTTATATTTTACCTACCCAATCCGCCTATTTTGTGTGGCGGTCCGGACTGGCCCAACGACCTAAAACCATTTTAACAGCTCTATAGGTGGAGTTGGTTTTTCTGCCTCCCTTGAATTAGTGTTCATTTTTTAAGTTTTTTTTATCTTTAAATAAGTGTCTATTTTTATATAAGTTTACTAATTTTTTCTTTGACACATTATATCCTAGTATAAACTTCTAATTTTATTTGTGAACATTAAAATATTTGTGGACATTAAGGTATTTGTGGACACGTGCTACTAAAATATTCCGAAAGTCAACTTCCTTAATTTTAATAAAAAACTAAACATAAACACTCATATGGGGACAAAAGGAGTACAAAGACGGAGCATTTTTATCCGTTAGAATCTAGCATAGTTGAAAAAAAGGAATACATATTATGTATTAAAATTTTATTTCTATGACACGTATTGGGATATATATTGTGTATCGTAAGATACGCTAATATATATATAATTAATAAAAATTATTATTAAGTAATAAAACAGAATATTCAACTATAGTTACATGAAGGGCAAACTCTACAATTCGTCCCTGTACTTTTTGTATTTTTTTGTATTCGTCCTTGTACCAAATTTTTTTTTGAGACCATCCTTATACCACGGACATTAAGCATGATTGTCCTTCCATCAAATCTCGTTAACTTTTTTCCGTTAAGTTGTCTCACGTGCCTTGCATGTGCTTTTTACAAAGAGTAAAACAGTTATTTCAAGAAAAAAGTACATGGACCAAAAGCACAGGGGGTGAAGCTGAAAAATTGGTTCATCTTCTTCACAAAATTTGTGAACACTCATTCCCTTCCTGGCAATTGAGCACTACAAATCCGAAAGAAAGACGATCAACAAGAAATTGTTCAAATTATGACAAAGGAGAAATATATTGAATCTTTGACTATCATTTCTCTCTTCCTTCACTGCCAGTGACTGATTTCCTCCATCTCAGCACTAGATCTATCAACAATGTCGACGGCAAAACTAGCGGGCTGTGAAGAAGATACAAAATGGGTTTGCCCAATTTTGTTCCATAGAAATCTTTCCCACTCCGTGACGCCGGCGTTGATGGCTACCACAAGGTGGGTAGCAGACGAAGAATGGGAGCTTGTCAACGACCATGGCTTCGACTCATCTCCAATCCCATGGAGAAATTGATTCCTCCCTCTCCATAATCCCTCCAGAACCAATGATTTGAAAAGTAAACAAACCTTTTTCTTCCTTTCTTTTTTTAATTCATATCCCCCAATCAACTCCACGGGGAAACCATTTCGAGCAAAATCACCTCTGGGGTGTACATCTCCAGTCCGACCTAGTCGGTGAGAAGGTGAGAGGGGAATTCTCTCCGTAAGTCACAAAATCACAGATCTCTGTCCCTTTAAGTCTTGTGCTTTGAACTCTTTGACCTCTTCCAATTAGATAGTCTGAATGCATCATTGCTAATTTTCGAAGATCAAAGCAGGAAACTATATCGGCTTTGACGACAAGATCGACTTGACCACTGCGCGAGAGATCAGCGAAGAAAGTCAGAACGCCTCACTTTGGACAAAAGCCATGTGAGTTGCGAAGGAAGCTTTCCTTATAGATAGGGGTGCAAGGCTTGATGAGGGCTTCAAGGAAGTTGACTAGCTCGATCGATAGTGAGAGGAAGCGGGAGCAAGAAAAGCAAGAATCTCTTTCTTGTCCGGGGCAAAGAGAAGGCCTTTTGCTACTAAGAAAACTCTCTGTCCCCTAGTTAGTCGCCATATTCGCCGATCATCCCAAGGAGGAAGCTTGATAATTTCTCTCTCTCCCTATCTTTATTAGATCCTCCGTTTGGTTGCCACAAGAAAAATTGGAGGAGGAAATGCAGTATTTGTTTGCTTTTGGGTTGTTGGGGTTGAAAAATTAGAGAAATGAGTGTGTCATGTGTGTGAAGATGACAATTGGTCTCTGTACTATTTCCAAGAAAATGACTACTTTACCCCTGGGCCAAATCACGTGACATGCACATAATTTCACTTAACGAAAAAAAATAAACGAAAATAGACGGAAGAGCCAAATGCGTAAAGAAATTGAGTTCAAGGACCAGATGCGCTCATGAGGGACGAATACAAAAAAATGCAAAAAGTATAGGGACGAATTGTGGAGTTTGCCCTTACATGAAAACAGAATTTTAACAGTTATAACTTAAAACTAAACAACTACTAATAAACAACATACCTTTTGCAAAGAGAATCCAAAATTATGTTGTAATAAACTAATAATGTTAGTATATTCCTTTAATTTTGTCTTCTTTAGACTCTTTGCAGTTAACAATTCACACCACAATTGATTCTATCAAGCAACGGCAGCAAAGGGTATTTCTTTTTATTAATGAAGGATGAAGCATGAAGGATCAATCATCAATGGATCATGTACATTACTCATTAGCTTTGTTAAAGGAGGTTTAGAATGAGAAGTTCTGTTTGAAGACGCCTTAATTTCTTGAGAAGACAAGAGGTAGACTTTCCTTCCAAATCGTGAGTTATAAAAAAATTAAATGAGAAAGGTATTACGCATACACCCCTTCCCCTTCAACAAAGTAACAAATATAGTAGGATACACTAATTTTGTGATACTCAATTGTATCGCATGATACGTCATGCGTATCGAACAATTCATAGCAAAGTACGATACGTTGTAGCGATACATATCTAAAAGGGCTTATTTCGTATCGTATCGTATGATACGATCACATATTGTATGATATTAACAACTATGGAACGTAGTTTTCCAAAATGCAAAATTGTACTGGACTGTCTTATTAATACATTGCTTTTCGACTAGTCATGAAATGTATCGTATTTCGTTCGTCCTAACTGAAGAGGTATATTTTTATCGTCCTAACTAAAGATGTATATTTTTGGGTTCAAAGGCTAAGAGTGCATGGATCAAACTCATTTTCTGTAGACTTTAAAGGACGACCCTCAGTAGCATTTCGCCGTAGGCCAATTGATGTGAAGAGGTAAACTTTAAATTTTTTTTGTCAGTTTAACTAATTTTTTGGAAAATATTATAGGAGAACTTTATTGTTATTTCAATATTTAAAAACCACGTCAATTATAATTCTTTAATGTAATTTTCAAATGTTATAGTTTTATTTTTGTTTAACAAGAAAAATATGTTAAAGTTAGTTAAATTAAAAATATTATAGGGTTAATTACACCATTAGTCCTTTGATTATTAACTTTTTCATGATTAGTCCCTGAACAATATTTTTTCAAAGGGCAAACTCCACAATTCGTCCCTGTACTTTTTGCATTATTTTGTATTCGTCCTTGTACCTAATTTATTTTTTAGACCATCCTTGTACCACGGACATTGAGCATGATTGGTCCTTCCGTCAAATCTCGTTAACTTTTTTCTGTTAAGTTGTCCCACGTGCCTTGCATGTGCTTTTTACAAAGGGTAAAATAGTCATTTCAATAAAAAAGTACAGGGACCAAAAGCACAAGGGGTGAAGCTGAAAATTTCGTTCATCTTCTTCACAAAATATGTGAAACCATTTGTGAACACTCATTCCCTTCCTGGCAATTGAGCACTACAAATCCGAAAGAAAGACAATCAACAAGAAATTGTTCAAATTATGACAAAGGAGAAATATATTGAATCTTTGACTATCGTTTCTCTCTTCCTTCACTGCAAGTGACTGATTTCCTCAATCTTGGCACTAGATCTGTCAACAATGTCGACGGCAAAACTAGCGGGCTGTGAAGAAGATACAAAATGGGTTTGCCCAATTTTGTTCCATAGAAATCTTTCCCGCTCCATGACGTCGGTGTCGATGGCTACCACAAGGTGGGCGGCAGACGAAGAATGGGAGCTTGTCAACGACCATGGCTTCGACTCATCTCCAATCCCATGGAGAAATTGATTCCTCCCTCTCCATAATCCTTCCAAAACCAAGGATTTGAAAAGCAAACAAACCTTTTTCTTCCTTTTTTTTTTAATTCATATCCCCCAATCAACTCCACCGGGGAACCATTTCGAGAAAAATCACCTTTGGGGTGTACATCTCCAGTCCGACCTAATCAGTGAGAAAGTGAGAGGGGAATTCTCTCCATAAGTCACGAAATCACAGATCTCTGTCCCTTTAAATGTTGTGCTTTGAACTCTTTGACCTCTTCCAATTAGATAGTCTGAATGCGTCATTACTGATTTTTGAGGATTAAAGCAGGAAACTATATTGGCTTTGACGACAAGATCGACTTGACCACTGCATGAGAGATCAGCGAAGAAAGTCAGAACGCCTCGCTTTGGACGAAAGCCATATGAGTTGCGAAGGAAGCTTTCCTCATAGATAGGGGTGCAAGGCTTGATGAGGGCTTCAAGGAAGTTGATTAGCTCGATCGACAGTGAGAGGAAGTGGGAGCAAGAAAAGCAAGAATCTCCTTCTTGTCCGGGGCAAAAAGAAGGCCTTTTGCTATTGAGAAAACTCTCCGTCCCCTAGTTCGTCACCATATTCGCCGATCATCCTAAGGAGGAAGCTTGATAATTTCTCTCTCTCCCTATCTTCATTAGATCCCCCCGTTTGGTTGCCACAAGGAAAATTGGAGGAGAAAATGCAGTATTTGTTTGCTTTTGGGTTGTTGGGGTTGAAAAATTAGAGAAATGGGTGTGTCATGTGTATGAAGATGACAATTGGTCTCTGTACTATTTCTAAGAAAATGACTACTTTACCCCTGGGCCAAATCACGTGACATGCACATAATTTCACTTAACGGAAAAAAAATAAACGAAAATGGACGTAAGGACCAAATTCGTAAGGAAATTGAGTTCAAGAACCAGATGCACTCATGAGGGACGAATACAAAAAAATGCAAAAGGTATAGCGACGAATTGTGAAGTTTGCCCTTTTTTAAATTTCAGTCCTAAGAGTATCAAAAAGTCACATGGCTAGTCCTTTATATGGATGTCGTTAGTAAAATTCCGTTAAGTGACCTATGTGCTTCCCATGTGCATTTGAGTAAAGGCAAAATTGAAATTCACTTATCATCTTATTCACCAATTCTTTAAACCCTAATCCTAAAAACACATACACTGATATGTTAAATATCCACTGTCTTTTAATCTGTTGCATTTGAAGTGTGAGAAAGCAATACCCGAACTGGCGACCTCTATCGCCAGCTACTCTCAGTCTCGTTCTCTCTCTCTCTCTCCCTCGCAACAACCAAACGTCATCAGTAGCAACACTCAAGCTCTTCCAACAGCCGACATCCCCATTGCATCAGTCTCTACATCTCACCATCCCAAGCCAAGCCTCCATTGATTTTGGCCATCTCCCTCTGCGCCGGCCCACCTCCTCCGCTCAGAAAACTGCGCCCACCTAGCCGCATTCTCTCTCTCAGCAGTGGCAGCATAGCTCACCACTCGCGCAAATCTGTCTGCATCCCTACACGGCTCCCTCCTTGTCATCGTCATCACTCCGAGCGTCATCTCGCTAGCTCCGATCGCTAACTTCATCAAATTTAGCCATCTTTCTCTCCTCTACATGCTCAAGCTCTCTCTCATCTCTGTGCCTTCATCGATCTCTCTTTGACCTCCATCACCTCCTCCATCCCTTCCACCAAAGAGCCCTCACCGTAATCCTGATCTTCAAGTTCATTTCGCCGGCGTGCCTAACGGAGATCAATGAAGGCACTTGCTTCTTTACATTTTAGCCCCGATTCATTAACATCACCTTCATCATCCATTAAATTATCAATTTTTTGCCCTTAGTTCCTTTTAATTCTGCCGTAGCTATTAATTCTGGGAACGAATTTGAAACCCTAATTTTGGATTCGTTGAATTGAAATTGGTAAAGGAGGAGGAATTATTAATCGGGTAAATTAGGGTTTGCAACTAGAGTGGAATCTAAGTTGTTGGTAATTGGGGGAATTGAAAGGATGAGAGCTCAGAAGAAGAGGCTGCTGCTGGGTTGCTGCGTTGATTAGGGCTCTTTTTTTGTCTTTTTTTTTTTTAAGTCTTGCACGTAAAATTCCATAAAAGCCCTTAACCAGAATCACGTGCTAGGCACATGACTGATTTAACGGATAAATTCTACCGGCATCCACCAAAAGAACTAAGCGTGTTTAATTTTGATACTCTTGAGACTGAAATTTGAAAAAAAATTATTAAGGAACTAATCGTGAAAACGTTAATAGTCAAGGGACTAATGGTGCAATTAATCCAAAATTATGTGTATCTGTTCAATTGAGACGAGAGGTGTATATGAATTTTACTAATTTTTAAATCTATAATAAAAACTAAAGACTCCACTTATTATTTTTTTAAATCAATGTGTGACTTAATTAAATTAAAATTTAATATACTTTAATTATGTTTTCGAAAATAAATTTTCAATTACTAAAAATTATATTAAGAATACTATAAATTATAATTTTTATGACTTTGTAAAAAATAAATAAAATATTCTGTCAAACTTTAATTAAGTTGACCCAAAAATGGGTCAAAAGTGAACTCTTCGGTTGGTACGGATGGAGTATCTAATTTTGTGCACAAAATAATGTGTCATCCTCTGGTTATATCTTGTTGGCTTTATTTTTTAACCATTAGTATAGTCCACAAGATATCAAATAAGATGATACATAAAATATAACGTCATTTTGTGTACAAAATTAGATATTTAGATATCTTTTGTCTATTGTTACTCTTCTAGAGAGATGCAACTTCAACAGTTCCGGAGCCGGGCCATATTTTGGATGCCCATCTATGTTTTGTGGGCCAATTGAATGCTCATCAATGTTTGTCATTATACACGTAGAAATTCTCAAGTGTAGCGATAATATACAATATTTTGTCCACCTTTTTCATTTTAACTTATATATTACCAGCACGCGATTAGATAAATTTAACACTAAATAGTACATATGATGTCACATTCCAACATATAAGATTTTTAATACCTAGATTCGAATAAGAAATTTGTACAAAATAATTCCTTTTTAAATGTTGTCCTACCGAAATGAAACTTCTCAATTTGAGAATTTTTTCAACTTGTTTCAAATTTTGGGTTATTTGACTTCAAGAATGTACAAACATATTAATGCAACTTATTTAATAAGGTAAAAAAAAAAATTTCCTTTCGTTTCAAGGAAAAATCCTTTTTTTGAGCCGTTTCAAAAATGGATTTTAGAATGAGGTATGTGCTTAGTTGTAGAGCAGCTGAGAGCATCCACACTGATGTCACCCAATATAACACTTTAAATACCTTATTTTTTATTTTACTTTCACTTTTTTAACACCCTAAAAAAGTATAAACTCCAATAAGCACCCTCTATACAACCCTTTAAAAATCAAATCTCTTTCATCTCAACTAACAAATCTAATTACCATTTTATTTTCCCACTTTTTCATTTTTATTTTCCAACCACAATTGGAATGAAATATTTTATATTTTAATTATATTCTATGAAAAATATGTTATTAATTATTAATAGTTTTAATTACTTTATTATCTAAAAATATATGTCGATCAAGGGGCACTTTATGTTTAATAATTATTTTAATTTTTTTGTCCTCTCATATACGGAGTATTAAGGACACAAGACTAATAATTTTGATTAAAAAGAATTCGCAATTATTTCACAAATTATTTCATATAATAAAAAAACTATCTTTCTACTTGATTGATTGATAAAATTTATGATGATAATGTAACAAAAAAATAAATATGTATATCAGTTGCTTGCAACGACATGAAAACTAAGAAAAAAAAGTGATGATAAGATTAATTTTCAAAGCTTATGTTTTTCTTAAGTAACAAAAATAAAAATAGCTCAATTTGAATCACCGAACACCACATATTTCAATAACCCTTTCATCTTAAATGATTTAAATGATTTAACTTTTGACAATTTTTAAGACTTTGATCTAATGACTTTTTTTATTTGTGATTTTAGAGTTTTTTTTTTTAATTTTCACAAATAGAACTCTAAATTTTAAAACTAAATTACTAAATCGGGATGTGAAATACATAGAGAAATAATTCGAGACCTAGAATATCACGTGAAATGTTTATGTGACGACCCTAAAACAATATATCTTACTTTTTTAAGAGCCCGTTTGGTGTAGCATTTTAAAAACGCAGTGTTTTAAAAACGCAGCGTTTCTAAAACGCAGATTATTTAAAACGCGATTTTTTTCTTTATAAATACGTTTGGGATATTATGTCAAAACGCCGCTTTTATTCCTGTGCGTTTTAAAATCGTGTTTTGGGAAAAGCTAGGAATTCCTTTTAAAACGCAGCTGCGTTTTCAAAACGCAGCGTTTTCTACCGCAGCATTGAAACGCTAAGTTAAGGAATAAGCTGCGTTTTAACCCTGCGTTTTGACCAAAACGCGCAAACAAACGGGCTCTAAGTCAATTTGACACAAATGTATTACTCTGTTAATTACGACGAACTGTAATGGTGCTTTGAAATTACTGAATATTTTGTCCAAACACACCCTTAGCTATGTAAACTTAGGTGATTTTGAAGATAACTCAATAAACTATTCACGTACTTGTCTTGCCGATCTAGATCTCCAAACAATCCTCTCATTTCTTTAGCATTATCCCTGTATATCTTCCCCTCTTCCTTCAGTACCACCAGCTTCAATGACTCGGCAACTGAGTCTCTAGTAAACGACCCATCTAACTCGTTTCGAGGTATCGAATACCCCAACCTCTTCTCCTCCAAAACCCTAGCATTCAAACCTTGATCAGCCAAGAAAGTCAACAGAACAAGAGGCCTCTCAAACATCATAGCCTCCACAACCGAGCTCCACCCGGAGTGAGTCAAGAACCCACCCACAGAGTCATGACTCAGTATCTTGAGTTGAGGCGCCCAACTCGTGCACACCACCCCACGTCCTTTTGTTCTCTCTTCGAACCCATCTGGCAACTCAAGCAACTCGGTATCAGCCAACCCGCGTTGCTTCCTTAAAACCCAATAGAATGGCAACCCGGATAGCTCTAAACCAAGAGCCATCTCAGTGAGTTCAGCTTGACTCGGTTTCGCCTCGCTCCCGAACGCTACGTATACCACCGTACCTTTTGTTTGCTTGTCAAGCCACTCTTTTATCACCCTCCATTCATCGTCCTTGTCACCGGTATCATACGCCGTTGTCGGTAGTTGACCCACAGGAATCACCGGTTTCCGGTGAACGTTTTCAAGAACTTGCAACCATTTGCCGTCGAAATCCGTACAACCCCTTATCGCCAAAATATCGCTGTCACGGATGCTGACTCCGAGGCGGTAAGAATCGGTAAAGTTATCATCCTCCTTGGCTATGCTGTGACCGAAGATGCGCAAGATCTCGAACATCTTAAAGGCAACATTTGTTTCAAATGGAACCCAACTGGGAGGAACTACGAAATCTTCGGGTTTGGTGCGAGGATTTTCCATGCCGATTATAGCCTCCGAAGATCCCCAAAACCCCAAGAAAGCAGGAATGAATATGCTAAAGAAAGCGGTTGAAATATTGAGATTAGAAGCAATGGGGGCTAGCCAAAAGGGGACAAAGTCGTAAAACACCCAATCTGGCGACGATGTTTCTAGAAAGTCAGCCACCGGTTCTTTGAGACCGTCGTAGGCTATTTTAAGATACTTGACCTTGTCGTAGGGTAGGTCGGAGGTGGCCTCGGCGTTTTCAGGGAGGTTATCGACAGCCGGTAAAGGGATTTTGACAAAATTTATGAAGGGGACTAAGTTTGGGGGGAGCTTGGGAAGACGATTGATGTTTTTAGGAGTGGAAATGAATGAGATTTTGTGACCCTTTTGGGCGATGAGTTTGGAGAGCTCTAAGAAAGGGATCATGTGACCGAAGGCTAGCCATGGAAAAATTGCTATGTGAAGCTTACCTTCTTTGGCTATTGATGGTGGGGAAGTTGACAACTCCATTGTTGATATCCCTTGTTATTCCTTGTAGGGTGAGGGAAACAATATATAGGGAGGACAAAGAAAATGGCAAAGAAGGGAATGTATATCATTTGGAATTTATAGGCTCGTAGAGCATGACCATGCAAACTTGAATGTGAAAAAATTAGTTGTTACCTAAGATTTATACGTTTTTCAAAAAAAAAAAAACTCTTCAATGCAATTGTGATGAAGGGATATAAATATGATGTGTCAACTAAATTGTTTCTTATTAGTTATTAGATAATTAATTTTTTGACTTCCAATACACATTGTGAAGGAAGATATGAACACATCCTCCTTTTCACATCTTCCTTCACAATGTACATTGGGAGTCAAAAATTAATTATCTAATAACTAATAGGAAACAATTTAGTTGACACATTATATTTTATAATTGCATTAAAGAATTTTTTTTTCTATAAAAAATACGTAAATCTTAAGTGGCACCCAATTTTTTTACATTCATATTTGCATTGGTGATGCTCTTAAGTTGCCTTTTTTAGAATTTTGTGAATCTTGAATTTTCTTCTTTGGTGGAGTTGGTTTTTCAGCATCCCTTGAACGAGTGTTCATTTTTTTTAGTTTTTTGAGCAAACTCCACAATTGGTCCCTGTACTTTTCAAATTTTTTGAGATTGGTCCTAACCCTACGCCAGCGGTCCCTGAACTTAATTTTTTGACGCAATTGGTCCTTCCGTCCATTGTCGTCTATTTTTTTCTGTTAAGTGGAATCACGTGCATTCTACGTGATTTTACCTAAGGGTAAATTAGTCAATCTAAGTTAAAAAGTACAGGGACCTTTTGTGTAATTTGACCTAAACTAAACCCACCCATCGTAACTTGATTTCTCCACCCCACAGGCCCCACCGCCACCTCCACCATAGCAGACTGCAACCCACCTCCTTTCTAGTTTCACTTCATCACCAAACTCACTTTAAACACAAAAAATCCCCCTTTCTTTCTTTTTTTCTCTCTCTCTCTCTCTCTCTCTCTCTCTCTCTCTCTCTCTCTCTCTCAAACATACACACACACACTACGTAACAAACAGAAACAAATTTGCATTCAAGAATCCATGAGTTGCTGTTGAAAGCAGCAAACAATAAATTTCCCTGACCGTTTGATTCCAAACCCCAATTTCTCAAAATAAAGATTTTCTCTCTTTTACCTATGAATTTTCATATTCCAAATTTACAAAGTAATTTTGTGCTTCATCTGTCAATTTGAATTTCTTACTATAAAATATTCTCTTGTTTTTTTTCCCATTTTGCGAGAGAATAGATCGAGGCTTCAAATTGGCCAGATTTGTGGGACTCCGGCCTCCATCTCTGTCGCGACCGCTGTCTTCTCCGTCGATGGTGGGACTCCGGCCTACATCTCTGCTGACTCTGGCAAGAGCTTCTAGTATGTGAAACTTGCAAGACCCCATTTTCGCTTCTGACCAGTTGATGGGGGTGACAAAATAACAACTGGGTTTTTGAAAGAATCGATTCACAAACTTAGAAATTGTCGTCTGTTTTATTTTGTTTGTGTGTGGTGGTGTTTTCAAAATTGTTATTGGGTTTTATTTGATTTTTGTGTGTTTGTACAAATGGTTGTTGATTTGGTTTTGAGAGTAATGTTGATAATGATAGAGGGGAGAGCTTGATATGGGTTAACGAAAATTATCGTCTGCCGGAGTTGGCAAGGTGGAGGGAGATAAGAGAGAAAGAGGAGGGGGAGGAGAATGAACCGCATAGATAAAATCTCATAAATAAAAATTAAAACCCAAATTCATCTTCTTCACGTACAAATTCCTTCCTTAGACATTTCCTCTGTCTTCTCGATCTCTCTCTCTCACACACACACACACACACACACACACACACACACACTGTGAGCTCTTCATAAAGAAACCTCTCGTTGGAAACATAAACCACTCGCAATTTACACTCTTCCATAATTTGGGTACTGCAAAATGATGTTGAAAAATAGTGGGGTGGTGGATTAATTGGAGGGGCTGGTTTTGGTGGGGGTGCTGGACTTGGAGGTTGTGGCGGAGAAGGGTTTAGCGGAGGTGGTGATGGGGGATTGGGTGTCGGGGCTGCTTTGGCGGAGGTGGTGATGAGGGATTGGGTGTCGGGGTTGGCTTTGGAGGGGGAGTTGGTGGTGGGTTTGGTGGTGGTTCTGAAAATTGGTGGTGTGTAGGTGGAGGAGGTGGTGGCAGTGGACTTGTGTTCGCCGGCAACCCTAGTGGTGGTGGTGGCGGCGGCGACGGCCAAGGTGGAAACGGGTGGAAAGGAAGAAGAAAGGGATGTAAAATATATAATTTATCTAATTACAGCAATGTCCTTGTATCAAGTTTTAGCAAATAAAGATACTATGGGTATTTTTGTCTATTCAAAAGAAAAAAATGCATGAACAATTATACCCCTGATCAAAAGCACGTTCAAGGCACATGAGTGGACTTAACGGAAAAAAATTAACGGATTTGGACGGAAGGACTATTTACGTTTTACTTGTTTAGTACAGGGACATAATTTTTACAAAAATTAGTTTAGGGACGAATCCCAAAAAAGTTGAGAAGTACAGGGACCATTTGTGTAATTTGCCCTAGTTTTTTGGCATATATCAAGTATGGCCGCCTGACCCGACAAAACAACTTATATGGCCTTTGACTGGTCAGCTCCTTTAAAAGGAAGAGAACAAAAGGGAGTAAAAGTGAACTTCCAAAAATGCCCATTCCAGTTAAGACGGTGACTTACAATGTCGTTTAATCGACAACGAAACGATCACTAAACGGCTATTTGATCGTTTAAACTAATACTAAACGTTGAATAAACGATTAAACGAATAATGGAACGATTAAACGTTCATTAAAAGGTTTATCAAACGGTTAAAGGAAAGTAAGTTCACCTTGAACGTTTAAACGTGTACCAAACGGGCTGACCAAAATTTTAAACGAATAGTTTGACCGTTTAAACGCCTTGAACGATTAAACGTGTACCAACTGTTCACATCGCGATTCACGAATGTTCACATCGCGATGCACTAATGTTTGCATCGCGATTCAGTAATATTAGCATTACGATGAACTTATTAATCATCGCGATTGGAAAATTTTAAAAATGCGATGAACCAAACTACAAACTAATTTAAGCCATAAATAAAACAAGCGCGAAACACAAAAACAGAACGTTTCATCTCACTTCCATTGTCTACACCAGCAACTTCCTCTCTCTGAAATCGAGTGTTAACGTATAAGAGAATTATTTCTTCTCCACGAACCGAATACACAAACAACAAAAATGGCCAAAACGACGAAGGAAACTCGGACAACAGTGTGAAATTTACGTTTAAACGTTTGTTTGAAATTAAATAAAATAAATTAAACGATGAAAGAATATTTAGCGTTTAAACAACCAAATTAAACTTCTAAACATTTCATATACACTTTGGGTTGTGATGTATTCTGTGAAAATGAATGGTTGATATTAATGGGTTGTTTTAATTTATATTAAAATTTTCCTACCGGTTGGCCGAACAGTCTCCTTTGGGCTTTGGGATTACACTTTGGGAAACGGGGGGAAATAAATGAGCATATTAAACACATATTTTAAACTAACCGTTTAAATGGATAGAATAAACGAGTAGATTAAACGGTTATTTTTAAACTATTCCACTTAAACCCATGTGAAGTTTATCTTTTTTTTGTCAAAAATATGAATATGTACTTAATACAACAATATGAATATGTACTTAATACAACTTAAAAACTAATATTTCAGTAAATATGAATATGTTCGCATCGCGATGCACTAATGTTTGAATCGCGATGCGCTAATGTTTTATCGCGATTAAAGAATGTTTGAATTGCGATTCACGATGTTGACATCGCGATTCACTAATATTTGCATCGCGATTAAGATGAACTTATTAATCATCGCGTTTGGGAAATTTTAAAAATGCGATGAACCAAACTACAAACTAATTTAAGCCATAAATAAAACAAGCGCGAAACAAAAAAACAGAACGTTTCATCTCACTTCCATTGTCTGCACACACAAAAAATTTCATCTCACTTCCATTGTCTACACCAAAGAACTTCTTCTCTCGAAATCGAGTGTTAACGTATAAGAGAATTATTTCTTCTCCACGAACTGAATACACAAATAACAAAAATGGCCAAAACGACGAAGGAAACTCAGACAACAGGTGTGTATTTCTTCTACATTATTTGAAAAATTATGAAATGCTTTTATTCAATTTGTGAGTCCGTGTTAAAATACACAATTACTAAACGAACTTTTTGACCGTTTAAACAACATTTTGACCGTTTAAACGCATACTAAACGATCATCGTTTTGTTCACAACTACTTAAGTTAATTTCCTTCTATTTTCAGACCACAGTTTACCTTAAACCCTTTGCCCTAAACGATCATCGTTTTGTTCACAACTACTTCAACTCAACCGTTTGTGCTTGAATCGAGTTCCATAGTTCGAATCTTCTTCGTTGGGTTTACGACCACACTTCAACATCCGTAAAATCACAAAAGGTAATTCTTCGAAAGACCACAGAAAAACCCTTTCCTCTATTTGCATTTCGTTTATCGAGCACACTCCAACTCACACTTCAACATCCGTAAAATCACAAAAAATAATTCTTCCAAAACGTTTAACCCTCGTTCGTTATCGTTTATAATTTATTTTTGCATCTTTATTTGTGGCAATTTATTTCAGTTCTATGTTTGGTTTAGGTTTTATGTTCTTTTGATTGCACTTTTTGTAAAAATTTTAAAATGAATTGTTTTCGTCTTTTCTGTTTACAGTTTATATTTCAATTGCAGACAATATGGCATTCCTTCTTGAGCGTTCAAAATGGTTCGACTCAAAAGTTACTTGCCGGTGTAGACTACACATAGTAGATGAAGTGTATAACAAATTAGACGATGCACACAAAGATCTATTCAAGACATCCTACTTTGGAAACTTGTACAAGATGCGGGATAATATGAATATGGTGGGCAAACTTACCCATGCACTAAATATGATGAGGATTAAACCAATCAATGATTTAAACGAGGTCTGGTTTTGTATTGGGGGTAAAAAGATCAGATTTGGCTTCGGACTATACCCTCATTCTTGGATTACACCCGGTATTGAGGAAAATTTTATTTCGAAATCCCGGTGGAAACAGATGAGGAATGAATATTTTGGTGGAGTGAAAAAATCCATCAAGCCTAAAGAATTGATGGAGGCATTTCTGAATCGGGCAAACAATGAGGAGGACCGATACAAGCCGGGGCTCTCTTGTATATGAATATGTTTTGAGAGCTCGGGAAAACACGACACAAATTGACGCAATGGTTTTGGATATTGTCGACAACTTAGAGGTGTTCAATAGATATCCATGGGGAACAAGGACTTATAATCACCTCCTAGTTGGACTAACAAGAAAAATTGAAGGTCGCGCAAACCATGTATCGTACTATGGCTTCACATATGCACTACAGGCAGTGTTCAAAAACTCGGCCTAGGCGCCCGCCTAGGCGTTAGGCGTCTTCCAAACGCCGAGAAAATGGTCAAATCGGCCAGAAAAATCGTCAACGTGATAAATCGCCGCTGTCTCGGTCTAGGCGCCGACTAGCGCGCGGGCGCCGCCTAACGTCCCGCCGGTAAAAGAGATGGAGAACTCCGGTGAGCGAAGGAGAGAGCGAGAAAGAATGAGCGAGAGTGAGACTATGGGAGAAAGAGAGAGCGAGAGTGACTGTGAGAGAGAAAGAGAGCGATAATGAGAGAAATCTTGCCGTTGCCATTGCCGTTGCCGTTGCCGTCGTGTGTGTGAAAGAGGGAGGCCCTTGCTGCAGTCGTGTGTGAGAGAGAGACGGAGGCCTTGCTACCGTCGTGTGTGAGAGAGAGACGGAGGGCTTGCTGGAGTGACTGTAAATCCTTAATGAAAGAGAGGAAGAAAGGGAGAGAAGAGGGATGCGGGTGAGAGAGAGAGAGAGGGCAGGAGAGGGATTGAAAAGGTGAGGCTTCGGTGGGACCGGTTGGGTAGAAATATCACAATTTGGTCTGTGAGTTTTGTTTGTTTTTGTGTGTGGTTGTTGACTTAAATAGTTAAATTAATAGTGAGAGAAAAGAGAAAGGGAAATAAAAAAGGAGAGAAAAATAAAGAGAAGGGAAAAGATTAGAAGTTTTGTTTGGAGAGAGAAGGAGAAAGTGACAGGTAGCTTAAGTTATTAAGTTTTTTTTGTAAGTTATTAAAATATTTTCTCTTATTTAAGTTATTAAAATATTTTTTTCTCTTTTTTACTTTAAAATTATATTGAATTTGATTTTAATTTTTAATTTATAATCTTGTAATATGATCATTAATTTTAGTTTATTTGGTTATATTTAGTTATTTATTATTGTTGAAACATATTTGGTATGGACCTATAATGTAATTATGCCTCAATTTCTATATCCTGCCTAGGCCCCGACTAGTCCCCGCCTAGGCCCCTAGGCGCTAGGCCCTGCTCCGGCGCCTAGCGCCCGCCTAGCGATTTTTAGAACATTGACTATAGGTAAATGTTTAAAATCAGTTATTGATTGAATAACAACTATTTATACTCATATCATGTTTCTAACATACAATTTTCTGTAGGTTTGGGCATTTGAGTCCTTCTCCGGCATAAGAAAGGCGTTTAATTTGCAAGAGACGGAGCAAAAACAGCCTAGGATGTGTAAGTGGAAGATGGTGGGAAAGTTTGCAGAAAATGCCAAATATGATAAGGTTCTTGCATTGCTGGAGACATCACAGGTAAAGAATTAAGAGAACTTTCATATTTTTGTTGTTGTTTGTTGATATGATTTGAGAGAGATGAAGAATTGAGAGAATTTTCTTATTGATTTATGAAAAAGAAATACATTGTAGAAAGGAAAGTTCATACCATTTTACAGAGAGATAGAGAGTATATATACAGCTCTCTTATAACCAACTTAACTGCCGAAAAAAATTAACACATCACTTACACCCTTAAGCTATTAAGAAATTACACACACCACCCATACAACTTATATGTGTTGTTTATGAATTGGCAGGATGGTGGTTTCATGCCATTGACCTCGACCTCTGAAGAATCTCTTCTCCCTTACGTTCTTGATTATCCGTTGACGTGGGCACAAAATTTTGATTATTATATTGAGGATGAGGCAAATGAGGCAAATGAAGACGTTGCACCTGAACACCAATCTCCACAACAGAGAGAAGAAGCATCACCTTCTGACGTGCGTCAACCTGAAATCAATGTGGGAGATGCTCGTAGGGATGCACGTATAGATGTCAATACAGATGCCCCTACAGATGCCCCTAGAGGTACCCCTCCAGATCATTTTTTCATTGATTTGATGAGGGAGGTTTTGGATTCTGTGGCAAATTTGGAGAGGTCTTTGGGGAGCAAGATCGATGCATTAGACCAGAAGGTCGATGCATTAGACCAAAAGGTTGATGCATTGATTATGCAAAGGAGGGAGAGGTCGAGCCCTAAGGGTGATAGTGTTTCGGCGACATCGCCTCTATGAGGGGGAGACGGGATGTTTTGGGAATGGAGACCGAGAACCCCGAGGCTTGTGTGGAGACACACAATGAGGATCAAGTGGAGATGGGGACGATACAGAGCCCTGAGAGGACTCTTACTGAGGATCCTGTGGAGGCAGAGCAGGCTGCCCAGCGTGGGGATAATGTCGAGGAAGAGCAGGCCGTGGATAATTCAGAATCAGAGGAGAGCTCAAATCAAGGAGGATTTAGAGTTAAAAGGACAAGAAAAGAGCTCGAATATGGGAATGTTCTGGAGACTGGAGTGAAGAGACAGAGAAAACAATCGGCGTATGTGAGAACTCCATACACTACTGGAGTGAGCCCTCCGGTAATAGAAAATCCGAACATTCGTCGATGGTTCAAATTGATCACTTCCAGGATTGAGGTGTCAATTTTGGGCAGCACCCTGGAGCTCTAATGGACACCCTGTTACTAGAGAACATTAGGATTGAGGTGTCAATTTTGAAGACTAGTTACCCAAGTAAAAAAGAGTTTCAAAACTACAAGTTCCCTCCACATATTATGAAATTTGCCGACGGAACTTGGTCCTCAAATGGGAGATCATGGAAAGAATGTACTCACGTATACTTTCCATTCGAAATCAACAAGCACTGGATTTTATGCGTGGTTGAGTTTGAGAAGTCAAAACGTATGTATATGACCCGATCAATCCCGCCTAACCCCGCAAAATTGATGCTCAATTAGACCTCGCTATCAAATGTATCCCACGAATGGCAAAGCAGGTTGGAATTAACATTAAATGTAGTAGACTCATCATAGACAGGGTCAAAGGCTATCCAAGACAAAGTGTGGGGTAAGTGATCCATTAAATTGATATGTTTTGCTATATTAAAATTATTCATTGACTGTATGAAATAATTGGTGGTTTGAATATGTCACGGGGTCCATGTGGAGTTTTTGTGCTCAAATATATGGAGTTTTTAACCACGGGAAGTCGGTGGAACTTGTAGACAATCCTCATATAATGAAATGGAGGAAGAAGTTAGGCTGAGACCTTTATTGTTTAGATCTAGATCCATAAAGACCGTAATATAATTTGTTTATAATTAGATCGTAGTTAGTTTTTATAGTTAATATATTATGTTCGTTTTTGGGATCTTGACATGTCTTTGATTCAAAAGGTGATTATAGCGATGCAAACATTCATCAATCGAGATGCACATGTGATTCATCGCGATTTAGAAATCATGCATCGCGATTACGAGACTTTGCATCCGATTCTTTACAAAAATTACATGTACACTTGACTTAAAATTATGAATATTTAGTAAATTTACCATTCATTACACCACAGCCACCTTCAGAATTCAAGTTTCATTCAAAATCTACTAAAGTACAAAACTTGGGTGTAGTCAGCCTGATTAATTCATCGCGATGCAACGATTCACGCATCGCGATGCGAAAATAATTCATCGCGATTCATATATCATACATCGCGATTTAGAAATAATGCATCGCGATTCTGAGACCTTGCATCCTGATTCTTTACAAAAATTACATGTACACTTGATTTAAAATTATGAAAATTTAGTAAATTGGTTACACCACAAGGTCCACAACCATCTTCAGAATTCAAATTTCATTCAAAATTTACTAAAGTACAAAACTTGTGTGTAGTCATCCTGATTAATTCATCGCGATTCAACTATTCATGCATCGCGATGCGAATGAGATCCATCGCGATGCAAAAATTATTCATCGCGATTCATAGATCATGCATCGCGATTTAGAAATCATGCATCGCGATTCTGAGACCTTATATCCTGATTCTTTACAAAAATTACATGTACACTTGACTTAAAATTATGAAAATTTAGTAAACTTACCATTCATTACACCACAACCATCTTCAGAATTCAAATTTCATTAAAAAATCACTAAAGTACAAAACCTGTGTAGTCATTCGATTAATTCATCGCGATTCGGATGTGATTCATCGCGATGCGAAATCATTCAAAAATTTACCAATGTGAATTACATGTACATATCATTACCCCACAATCACCTTCAGAATTCAAATTTCATTCAAAAAATTACAAAATTTACAAGACTTGTGTACTCATCATATATATATATATATATATATATATATATACAAAAATTATAAAATTCCAAAATTTACAATTATTACAAAATTGGATGTCCGCCAGTCATTTCTTCATGTGCCCCGCTATCATCATCCCCGAACTATTCTTGCTGTATTTGTTGCATTGATGAATGTCATATTGTTGGGGTATTGATGACCCGTTTAATAGATATTCAATCAACATGCGACGATGACGCCGCAATCTTCGTTGTTTGGCGCTTGTTGGGGTGATTCGCACATGTTTTTATCGGACATTTGAAGTTTTTCCGCTTAATCCTTTGAATCTTTTGGATGTTTTATCCAGGGGCAATTCTTTTATTATTTCACGCATCTTTCCTTCAACGTGGTTTACCTGTAAAGTAAAATATTCACAAAAAAAAAAATAAAAAACAAAAAAATAGTTAATGCGTGATTATTTTCAGTTGTATTTTGATTAAATAGTCGTAGATTACTCACTAGTTTCTTTGCCCTTTCCAAATGCCAATCTTTCTTTGCCTTTGGCTGGATGTAAGAGTTGTAGAGGGTCCAGGACATTAATGGTTCTGAGAAAACCAGTAGTGTCCAGTGATCACAGACTCCAGTCTGTTCATTTCCCGCACCAGGTGTGTTGATAGGGAAGATGAATAACTCATCATCAGTTTTCATTGCCTCTTTCAACACGTTGTCTATCTTTGCTTCTACGATTGGTCTGAACTCTACCCCACCTCTTACAACAAAGTTCTAAATTACAGTTTCAATGTTAGTTTTCAGCAATCAATTAATAATCTTATCCGTTAAGGAATTAGGATGATTCTTACCCAGCTATCAGATGTAAAAACAGTTCCAATTCGGGTTTTCCTTTGTGGAGTATTTGTTGTACGACATGTGCCCATGTGTCGATGTGCTGTAAACAAAGAAAACTAGTTATTTTTTCTAAAAATAAAATATCACATATCAAAGCTTAATAAGTACAATACATACAAAGTTTTCTAGTTTATCGTTGTGTAAGATGGGCAGTGTACTTCTCAGGTCCATTACTGGGATAATGTCTCCAGCTGTCAAGACATGCGCACTGCATAATGTGAGGAGCATATTAATATGTCAGAACAAAAACCATATTGACGTAAGTATTATCAGAAGCATGAATAATTTGATATTTTAAAATTTAACAATATTAGTTTCACTTACTCCTCTCCCCCATGCCTTTGGTAAATATGGATCATTGCATCCCTCACTTCTTTCGCCATGACCTTAACAGGCTCATGATCATCGTTGAGTGGTAGTTGGGGATCTGTGTTTCTTTTCTTATAAAGGGGAATATCATCCCCTTTGTCCCCGCATGAATCCCCTTTATTCTTCCTCTTGCGGTCTGCTTGTTCTTTTACGCCTTTGGCCAATGAAGAAGGAGACAGGGCACTTTTCTTTCTAGACTCACCAGCATTAACCCAATCATCCGAATCATCATCTGTTTCAGATCTTCTTGATTCTTTCTTTGACGTGGTTTGTACGTCCTTCGAATCGATCGGATGGTTTCATCTGTTTCGCTTGGCCTTTGGGGTTGTTCTTGTTGTGCCCTTAGCATCTCCATCTCTTCGCCATTGTTGATAGTTTGTTGCTAAGAGCTTGAACCTCGTTTCGGCTTGAAGAAGTTTCAAATTCATTGCAGCTTGTTGCTCTTGGGCCTGGTCGGTTGATTGTTGTTCAAGCTTTGCTAATTCATATTTCGATTTTCAACTTCTAGCCTTAGCTTCTAGTGTCTTTGATTTTTCAACCAACTCGGTTTGGAGCAGCTGCATTTGTTCTTTGCGCCGAATTCAACTCTTAAGCTTTCTATTTCTTCACGTAGCTTCAAATTCAATTCATCCGTATGCGCGTTAGATTTTCGCGCGCTTTGTTGCTTTTCGGATGATTTTTCCGAAGCTTGGCTAATTCAGATTTGAGAGAATCTATTTCAGATCATTAGCCTCTATTTCAAAGATATTTAGCGTCTATTTCAAAGATACTTTTCATCAACTCGGTTTGTAGCCTCTCTATTTCATTGTGATTGGCATATAGTTGAGAGGAACTTTCATCCATTTTGGCGTTGAGCGACTTGCTTTTATTTTGCTCTTCAACCGAGTTTTCAACAATTCAATTTCATTGTCCTTTTCTTGAATTTCTTTGTCCTTTGATTCAATTGTGGACAATTGCTTGATCAGCTCCTCTTTAAATTCCCGCAATGCTTGTTTTCAACTTGTTGCGTATCATCAATCTCGGTTTGAAAGAGGCCGTGTCAAAAATTCTGTTTCTTTTTCTCGCTCCCGAATTTGAAGTTGAGCATCCTTATCGCACACATTTCTTCTTCATGTGTCTTGATTCCCCGAATGTTTCTATTTCGGTTGGTGTTGCCTTGGGGAAATGATGAAATTTCGCAAAAGCAAGAAAGTAAATGTAATACAATGTTAGGGAGATGCATCGAAAATGCATTGTTTGTTATTTGTAACTAGATAATAAAGGCACATTTTATACACTTACTTTTTCTTCATGACAATTGAA
Source organism: Platycodon grandiflorus (assembly GCA_016624345.1). Lineage (NCBI taxonomy): Eukaryota > Viridiplantae > Streptophyta > Magnoliopsida > Asterales > Campanulaceae > Platycodon > Platycodon grandiflorus. Next base: position 14,615,067 of record CM028367.1, on the reverse strand, counting down.
ATCGATTTTTTAAAAATGTTTGACATCCCCGATAGATCCCATTTGAGTAACCTTGGGATATCCTCTTCTATAATTGGTTTGATGATGTTGGTTCGCTCGCATAACCAATACGCATGTGCAAATTCAACCCTCTTGTTAGTACAAACAAATCAATGGACACCGTATATGGAAATTTGAAATTAGTTACAAGTGAGTGTAAAAGTTACCGTAGCAAGCAAAGACGCATTTCTCCACGTTGTCATCCTTTCTAGTTTCTAAGGCATTTATCAACCTGTCGACAATATGGTCGACCAATTGTAGGTTGAAATTTTGTCGAAGTCCGATATTATATTGATATATGCCCATGGTATGTAATCGCTAGTTGTTGGGACAAGGAAGGTTGCAAGAACAAGCGTGTCGTCAAAATTGCAACGTCGTTAATTTCCCTTTGATCTTCACTAGGCATAATGGCACGAATCCGATTACATATAAGGGTTGGGCTTGAAGTCTTTTGATTTCCTTGATTCCTTTTCGTGGAAGTGCCTTAGAAGGAAATCGATCGCTCAATGTTGTAAAAGTTAATTTTGATTTCCTCCTCCCCGTCATTGATTCCAAGCGAAGCTTTGCATGCCTTGCTTTAAGCTCTAGGTCTTTCTTTCCAAACAAGAAAGACTTGTCATCCTTTACATAACACTACAATCATTGCCGACGGAACTATCCACCGTACAATGTTTTTCTATAATTTTGTCTTGGATAATGGCTTCAATCGGCTTCCAAAATGGTGTTTTCTTCGGGCTTGTAGGTGATTTTCACCGAATTGAAATGTCTTAATCTGTTTATTCAGAGTGTGAGATGCATCCGTATTTTAATGGTGCGGTTTGTTTCTGTTTGAAGCCGCATAACAACGTGGATATTCCATGTTATTACCAAAGAGTAAATTTATTGAAAGAAGAAAGTAAACCAATATGCATAGAAATCATCTTGAATACGTGAAATCCAAACAATTTTTATATGTCACCTTTGTTGTATTTCCATGCACACACTATGAATTATTATTCATATATTATACGCTAGTGCCCTAAAAGTTCTGTTTTAAGAACCCTAGAATTGATTAAAGCATTACATAATTTTTATATGTCACCTTTGTTGTATTTCCATGCACACACTATGAATTATTATTCATATATTATACACTAGTGCCCTAAAAGTTCTGTTTTAAGAACCCTAGAATTGATTAAAGCATTACATAATTTTCAAGTCTTAAGAACCCTAGAATAAATTGAACCCTAGAATCGCGATTTCCGAGTCTTAAGAACCCTAGAATCGCGATTCCCAAGTATTTTAACACGGACTCACAAATTGAATAAAAGCATTTCATAATTTTTCAAATAATGTAGAAGAAATACACACCGTTGTCCGAGTTTCCTTCGTTTTGGCCATTTTTGTTGTTTGTGTATTCGGTTCGTGGAGAAGAAATAATTCTCTTATACGTTAACACTCGATTTCGAGAGAGGAAGTTGTCGGTGTAGACAATGGAAGTGAGATGAAATTTTTTGTGTGCGCACAATGGAAGTGAGATGAAACGTTCGTTTTTTTTGTTTCGCGCTTGTTTTATTTATGGCTTAAATTAGTTTGTAGTTTGGTTCATCGCATTTTTAAATTTCCCAAACGCGATGATTAATAAGTTCATCATAATCGCGATGCAAACATTAGTGCATCGCGATGTCAACATCGTGAATCGCGATTCAAACATTCTTTAATCGCGATGCAAACATTAGTGAATCGCGATGCAAACATTAGTGAATCGCGATGCAAACATTCGTGCATCGCGATTCGAACATATTCATATTTACCAAATATTAGTTTTTAGGATAATGACATTGGAAGTCCTTGACTATGAAAATCACGGTGGTCCTTTTCGTGGATGCCGTTAGTGTTTTGACGTTATGTCTATCACGCGCCCTCACATGACTTTGTTTAAGGTCATTATTGAATTTCACTTACCCTCTCCACCAAGGAAGAAGTTATGGCGCGAATCCCTCCCTCCCGCCTTCTCCCCATTAAAACCTAACTACCCCACACCGCCAAAGCGATCGATAAAGAGAGAAAGAGAGTCGCGCCATGGGAGATCGATGTAGGTGTGGTAGGTCAATCGTAATGAAGACATCATGGATCGAATAACCCTGAGTGTATGAACACGTATTTGTTGGACATTGTTGCAATAAACTGATATAATAAATTGAAAAGAAAACAGAGTAACAATAAAAAAACAGAGTGTATGAACACGAATAACCCTGTATCACACTATTTTGCATTCATTAACCCCAAAATACATATGTTCAAAAACTACCATGTGCAAACTACATCAACCCCAAAATACATATGTTCATTCCCATCGCCAAGACATCATTCCCATACCCCGAATAACCCTAATACATAGTCATTTTTCATCAACCCCAAAATACGAGAATCCAACACAATGTTCAAATTGACAACTTTTCAATACATCATTCCCAACTACACTAAATATTAACATAGGTGTTTGACCCTTTCTACTTTTGGCCTTTTCATTTGTCGCTTCTCGGCTTGTTGACACATATGGTTGTGATGTGCCTTGAGTAGGTCGTGATGTGCCTTCAACAATGCTCTTCTTTCTCTCGCCTCTTGGCTCCACCCCGTATAAGATAAATAGTGAAAAATTGTTGCAAAACAATTCCAAAACAAAAAAAAAAAAACAATGAAGCAAAATCGAAAACATAGTTTTCTTACCGTTGGTTTCCTTCAACAATGCTCTTCTTTTTCTCTTTTGGCTTTGGTTGGCAACCAATTCCTCCTTCCTTTGTGCATCTTCTAATATTATGTCCATCATGTCCACACCTATTGCATCTCAATTTTATACTCCTTCTTCCCAACTTAGTTGCACCCATATGTGACCTTGGCCTCTCTTCGCCTCCTCTTTCTCAACTGTTCGAGTGAGTCCCAAAGATCAAGTTCATTGCTTCTTTTTGGCCCTATATGCTTGCTTCCTAGAGATATCAAGTTGATGATCAGCTCACCGTTGTTCTCAAAGACTCATCGGCGCCTTGGATTACCTCTTATAGTTTCCATGTACGCTTGGCCACCCATTTTGATGTTGCATACTTAATGTTGTGGCTGTAATTACACATATGTTCATCCCTATATGTTGCAACTACCCACCGACATGAGTCTTGATTATAAGAAACCAACAAAAGCCAAGGACATGCAAAGATTTCCTATGCATCTAACCCTAATTTCGACCTTGTCATTCTTCGAAATTTTAGTCTCCTTCTATTCACAATTGAATAATTCTTTATTGCTTCCTAACATCTTGAGCTGTATCAACTTCATCCCAATCTCAAATTTTGGATCATTTAAATCAATAACAATATGAAAGTCGATAACAATCCTTTTCCCGGCAATAAACTCTTCTCATCATCTCGAGCTTGATAAGCTCCTTAGTTCATCTCGAGTCGCATACTGCACCTACATAGTCCGAATCTCGAATCAATCAACTCGCGTTTTCTCTGCATACTGTGAATTTGAACTTCGCCAACACCGGGTCAAAAAACAAAGCCTCATCATCTTCTTCATCTTCCCCAAGATCGCATCATCATCATCATCATCATCGGCTCATTCACCCCAAAGAACATTATCATTCAAAATCAAATGGCCCATTACCCGGCACATTAACCCCAAGATCATGATCCAAATTAATTGGTCCATCACCTACCTCATTAACCCTATCAAGATTAGTATCCAAATCATTATCGTATCATGCTCAATATGTTTAATAAGTTTCACATTGCCACTAACCCTATGTCTCAAAGACCCTTCTTCAAGGTTGTCGGTTGCATAGCTTGTTGATCATCTAGGTCTTCAATTACCACTAACTTGACCCGGATGCAAATACATTATCAACAAATGAATCAATCACGTAGTATCTATGTTCAATGTACATATCAATCACTTTGTGGTGCTTCACATACTTAATCAATTCAATCACATCCTTATCTCCCCCTAATGGTTTCAAGCCATTGCTCAAATCACAACCAGGCTGTAAATAGTGATAGAACATGATGTCATCCTCTTCATCAACATACCCCAACTTTTTAAGCATGCTATTAATATCCATTACTGATAGTTTTTCCCCATCCACACAATCAACAAAGTCAATATAACCCTCCTTATAAACCCTCTCAGTATTGGATTCAATGTAGCCCCCATGCTGAATCTTCAATGTAAAAAACATGGAATTTTCAACTGAAAAATGTAAATTACATCTTAGAATCATTATAAACAAACCCCAAAGGGGCCAAACAAGAAAAAAAACCCACTGTACATGTATATATATATATATATATATATATATATTCAATTTTGCATATTGGACCACACAGCACACAAGAAAAAAAACACACTGATAATGACACTACATAGGGACCACACAGCACTACCATAAACAAATATATGCAAATTGGACCACACAAAGACACACGACCAATTCTTTTTCCCAAATGCATCCTCAAAGACCGACAATAACAAGAATTGGCAAATAACTAAGCACTTTTACGAGAATCTTCACTTTTTTGGGAAAAACAGAGGATATTTTTGAATATTCGATACATGGTAAAAGTTCGATGGAATACTTACGAAAGCTCATCCGGTCGACATAAAGGCCAAATTGTCGAATACTCCACAATGTCCCCATTTCCTTTGCTTGATTATGCCAATCAACGATCGTGATGAAAGACAAACCCTAGGTCGACAAAGAAGGTCCTCCGTTTTGGTAAAGTTAATCGTATGTCTTCTCTCTCTTGTTCGTTGTTTTGGTAATAGCCAAAGAGAGGGTAAGTGAAATTCCAATAATGACCTTAAAAAAGATAAACTTCACATGGGTTTAAGTGGAATAGTTTAAAAATAACCGTTTAATCTACTCGTTTATTCTATCAATTTAAACGGTTAGTTTAAAATATGTGTTTAATATGCTCATTTATTTCCCCGTTTCCCAAAGTGTAATCCCAAAGCCCAAAGGAGAATGTTCGGCCAAACGTATTATCGGTTAAACGATCCAAACAAACGTTTAAACGTTCTATATATTTTTGTTTAATTATTTCGCATTTTATTGAATTCCTTTCTAAGGGAAATAAAAGTCATAATTTTTGGCGGAAATTAACGTTTAAACGCTTTCGTATAACGTTTAAACAATATTTAGAAAGAAGATTTATAAAAAAACGCTGAATATTTTTATAAAACTTCTTTCAAAATATTTTTTATTTGATGTTTAAATGCTATAAAAATTAGTTGTTTCAATCGAGCAATATATTTAAACGTTTAATAAATGATCGCTTAATTTTTTATTTAATCGTTTAGAAGTTTAAAGGGATAATGACATTACTAGTCCTTTGACTATGATTGATTCTACCATTAGTCCTTTAACAAATTTTTTTCATATTTTTGTCCTTTAATTAGAAAAATTAGACACAATTGGTCCTTTGAAGTGGATGCCGCAGTATTTTTCCCGTCTTAAGTCCGACATGTTTTAACCTTAGCGAAACACAACGACATGTCTTAATTAAACACAACGACATGTTTTAACCTAGCGAAACACAACAATGTGTCTTAACGAAACACAACGACATGTTTTAACCTAAATAAACACAACGACATGTCTTAACGAAACACAACGACATGTTTTAACCTAGCGAAACACAACGACATGTTCCTTAACGAAACACAACGACATGTTTTAATCCCAGCGAAACATAACGATGTGTCTTAACGAAACACAACGACATGTTTTAACCT